>PVJL010009235.1:0-59177 GCA_004026885.1 Lyroderma lyra
GGACAATTTCCTCCATCCACAGCAACTTTAAGTTCTATTAACTGTCCCTGAATCTTCTTTAGCTGATCTGCAAAAGAAAGTGTAGTGCCTGCAGGTTGCCCGCCTCCTTGAGCCATAGCCACCAATGGAGGGTATTTGTCCCTATCATATTTGGCTGCCTCATCCTCTAATTCTTCTTGATCCTGAGGGTCTAAATCTTCCCAGTCCTCGACCCGAGGTTCCTGATAAACAGGCTCTTTGTTAACCTTAGAAAGTCCTTCTGTGTGTTTAACTCCCTCCTCCTCCTCTGTCTCTGCTGGAGAAGCGGCAGGTGGAAGAATTTCCTCATTTTCAGCTTGTTTCACTTTCTCTAACTTGCAGCCCTCATGCTTAAGATCTAAGCAATCCCTGATCAAAGTCCATAACCCGAATGTTTCCACAGGGAACTGCTGAGGTCCATGGGCAGCATAATAATCTTGTAACTGCTCTCCCACTTTCTCCCAAGTTCTCAGACTGACAGTGCCTTCTTCTGGAAACCATGGACAGACTTCTTTTACAAATTCTAAAAGCTTGTCTAGCTGTTCTCTGCTCACCCAACTGCCATGGGCAGCAAGCAATTTCTTAAGTCCTCTGACATACAGGTCTTGCTGCTAGCGTGACCCATATTTCCTGATGTGTCTCACTCACCGCGCATCCACTGAAATAAGCTCCTCTTCAAGCCGGGCCCTTCACCACGCGGTGTTCCTCACTGTTACCCCCGTATTCAGGTCCCTGTTCGGGCGCCAGGTATGGCGGACCAGCCGCCACAAGTCGATCAGTACCTGAAGGGGGGAGCGGGAATGAATAAAGAGACACTCACATGACTGCTGATGCAGTCGGTCTTCAGTGATGCTGGAGCCCCAAGTTTATTTCCCATCACCAATATATGCAGTTTGAGTACGTGCAGTTTAACAATGGAAATATGCGTTACCTTAGTGAAAGTAAATCTTTAACTTGTACATAGAAACTAGAAAATCACTGAAACTCCCAAAAGTAATTATCCCATGACAGAATCTATCAATTACCCCAATAGTCATCAATCCTCTGTGTCCGGGAACTGGCCGTTCTCACCACATGCCTTAGCAACTTATAAACACCCTCCAGGTGCAGGCAGAAACAATGCCTTAGGAGCAGAAACAGGTTAAGCATTAACCGAGCCAGTCTGTAAGGCTCTGAATTACCTGTAACCATGGTTCCCCACATTACATGATGTCTCTGTGCTGGTCAGGTTGAGAGTCTGCTGGGGGTCTTTGTGCTGGACAGCTTGGGGCTCTTATTCAGGTTTCTTCACTGGTCAGGTTGAGAGTTTCCTAGGGGTCTTTGTGTTGTCGGGTTGGAAGTTTGTCTGGGGTTTTAGTGCCTGGTCACTTTGAAAGTCAGCAATGGGGCTCTGTGCTGGTCAGGTTAAAAGTTGGCAAAAGATCTTAATGCCGGTAAGGTTTGGGATCTGCTGGTGGTATCTGTGCTGGTCTGCTGGTGGTATGTGTCTGAGGTCTGTGTGCAGCTCATGCTTGGAGTCAGTTGGGGTCTCCGTGCTTATCACAGGAATGTCTCTGGGGTCTCTGTGCTGGTCAGATTGGGGTTCTGCTGGGGTCTTTGTGTTGTTTACATTGGTTTTCTGCCTGGCGTCTCTGTGCTGGACAGATTGAGTTTGCAGGGGTTCTCTGTGCTGGTCAGGTTAAAAGTATACCTGCTGTCTCTGCCCAGTCACAATGGGATTTCCATGGATTTCTGTGCTTGTCAGTTCAAAAGTCTGCCTGGGGTCTCTGTGCTGGTTAATTTAGGGATCTGCTGCTAGTCTCAATGCTGGTCAGGTTAGGAGTCTGCTGGTGGTCTCTGTACCCGGTCACATTACTGGTATTCCTGGGTCTCTGTGCTGGTCAGGTTTGGACTCTGCTTGGGGTCTCTGTGCTGGTGAGTTCTAAGGTGTGCTGAGAGTCCCTGTGCTATTTAGCTTAGGAGTTTTCTGGAGGTCTCTATTTTTCTCTGGTTGGAGATCTGCATGAGGTCTCTGTGTGGGTCAGATCGGTTGTTTGCCTGGGGAATCTCTGCTGGTAAGTTTAGTGGTCTGCTGGGTGTCTCTCTTTTCAGTCATATTAGGAATCTGGCCTGTGTTTATCTTGGTCAGGGTCAAGGTCTGCTGTCATCTCTCTGCTGGTCTCAGGTGTGCATGTGGTCTCTGTTCTTGTCTTGTTGAAAGTCTGTGTTGGGGGTTTAGTTCTGGTCAGGTTTGGGGTCTTCTGGGGCTCTAGATGATGGTCAGGTTCAGAGTCTTCTGGGGATCTCTGTGATGGACAGGTTGTGGGTCTGCCAGGAGTCTCTATGCTGGTCATTTGAGGGTTCTTTCAGGGTTCTCTGTGCTGGTTAGTATGGGGATGTGTGAGAGATCTTTTTGCCTGGTCAGCTTGGAGTTCTGCTTGGGTTATCTGTGGTGGTCTATTTGGAGATTTGTTGTGGTCTCTGTCCTGGTGAGGTTAACAGACTACTGGATACTATGCTTGTCAGGTTGTGTGTCTGCTGGGGGTCTCTTTCCTGGTCAGGCTTCAAGTCTGCATGTGTCACTGTACTTGTCATGTTGAGTTTCTGCCTGAGGTGTCTGTGTTGGTAAAGTATGAGGTTGGTGGGTGGTCTCTGTTTTGGCCAGTTTGTGGTCAGATATCTCTGTGCTGGGCAAGTTGGAGTTCTTCTCACAGCTTCTGTGCTAGTTAGGTTGAGGTGTTCTAGGGGTTTCTGTGTGGATTAGTTTGGGGTCTTGCTGAGGTTCTCTGTTCTGGTCAGGTTTAGGGTCTTCTGGCAGTATTTGTGTTTTGGGGTTCTTCCTAAGGTCTCTGTGGTTGTGAGGATGGAGGTCTTCCTGAGGTCTCTGTGCTGGTCAATTTTGGGGTCTGCCTGTGGTTTCTGTGCTGGTCATGTTAGGAGTCTGCTTAGGGTCTTTGTGCCTAGTCAGATTAGGGGTCTCTGAACTGGTGAGATTGGAGATTTTCTGGGTTCTCTGTGCTGGTCACTGAGGTTTGCTTGGGGTCTTTGTGCTTGTCATGTTGGACTTTTGCCTTGGGTCTCTGTGCTGGTCAGGTTGGGTGTGTGCCTGAGTTCTCTGTGGCTGGTCATGTTGATAGTCTGCCTTTTGTTTCTGTGCTGGTCTGGTTATGGGTCTTCTAGGGGTTTATGTGCTGGTCATGTCAGTTTTCTGGGTGTCTGTGTGCACATTAATGATAAGGGTCTTCCTGAAGTCTCTGCACTGGTCAAGTTTGGTGTTTGCCTGAATTCTCTGTGGCTGGTTATGTTGCGAGTCTACCTTGGGTCTCTGTATTGGTCTGGTATGGGTCAGCCAAGTGTTTATGTTCTGGTCATGTCAGGCATTTCTGGGGTGTCTGTGTGCCCAGTAATGATAAGGGTATGCCTGTGGTCTCAGTGCTGGTCAGGTTGGAGGTCTGGTTTGACCTTCCTTCTGCTAAGTTGGACGACTTCCAAGTACTCTTCTGGTCAGGATGGGGTTTTGTTTGTGATTACTTGCTGGTCAGGTTAGAGGTCTACTGGGGGCCTCTGTACTAGTCAGGTTGGGGGTTTGCCAAGGGTGTCTGTGCTTGTCAGAATTGGTGTTTGTCTGAAGGGTCTGTGCTGGTCAGGTTTGGGGTCTCCTGTGTCTCAGTAGTGGAAATGGAATGTCCGCCTTAGATCTATGTGACAAGTCAGGTCTGCAATTGGTCTCTCTGTTGTTCTGAATGGAGACTGCTTTAGGTCTCTATGCTAGTCATGTTGGAAGTATACCTGTGTTTTCTGTGCTGGTCATGTCAGTGGTCTGCTGGAAGCTTCTGTGCCCAGTAATGTTAGGGGTCTGCCTGGGGTCTCTGTGCTGGTTAGGTTGGAAGTCAACTGGTGGCTATTTTCTTGTCATTTTGGGGTCTACCAGCTCATAAATTTGGGAGTCTGCCTAGGGACTTTGTGCTTGTCAGGTTGAAGTTCTTCTTAGAATCACTAGGCTGGACACGTTTGGGATCTGCCTGTGGTTTCTGTACCAGGTAATGTTGGGTCTTCCAGGGGTTTCTTTGCTGGTCAGATTAGAAGGCTTCCTGGGGTTTCTGTACAGGTCAGGTTGCCTGCACTAGTCAGGTTGGGTGTTGACTGGGGGTCTCTGCTGTTCACGTTAATGGTCTGCCAATGTTCTCTATGCTTGTGAGGTTTAGGGTCTGCCTAGAGCCTCTGTGTTTTTCACTTGGGTATCTGCCTTGAGTCTGTGCTGTTCAGGTTGGCGGTTTGCCATATATCTCTGTGCTGATCAGTTCTGAAGTATGCCTGGAGTCTCTGTGCTTGTCAAGATGGGTATCTGCCTGTGGTCTCTATGCTGGTCATGTCTGTGGTATGCTGAAAATCTCTATCTCCAGTCACATTGCAGGTGTGTTGCGTGTTCTCTCCAATCACAACTGAAGGTTTAAATTGCCTTAACCTAGGACCAGGGGGAGGGGTTTAAGTTCTGGTGAGAGGCCTTTAGAAAATGGATGGAGGCTGTCAGGTCCCTTTTTATTGGGGGTCTGAGGGTGTGGCTTCTCTAGGAGGCATTCATGAGGCATCTTTGATGATTCAGGCAGGTCTCTGCATACCCTCTTAAATGTGGTGTTCTTGGAAACTCTGCTTCTCATGTGCACTTGGGATTGGATGAGGTGGAGATACCCAGTGCCTACCCCCAATTGTCTCCCTCCTTACCATGGCCTCCCGCTGGTACTTCATTCACCAGGGACTGGCCTGATACCCTAGACTGGATTCTGTAACAACAGAGAGAAGTGGGTATTTATAATGAAAACTGCTCACTTCCCACCTTCTTTCTCTGTTTGAGAATTCTTTACATTGTCTGGGAGATGGTGACAGAGCCATGCCCCTCTTCAGTTCTGCTTGTATACCTCCCCCCAGATGGGAAAAGCATGGGTGGAGACCCCCACAGCCTCAAGAACATGGAGGTCATGTGAAGGGGATTGAGGCTACAGGGCTGCAGGCCTGGAGATCAGTGGAGCTGTGATGTGTGGTGGTCCCTTGTCCCCAACACAAGCTCTGGTCCTGGTGTATCCCAAAGGCTGGCTGGTGTGCACTCTTAGATTATGAATTCTTATGGGTATAGTGGGGAGTCATTTGTCCGAGCTTGGGGATGCTCTGCCTAACTCAGGATGCCTCTTACATGCCACCAAGTATAACCTAGCAGTAGTGGGGACCTTTGCCCTTCTCACTGCAGACCCAGATATTGCAGGCCCTCTGGGAAACAGGGCATCCATGCTGGGAAGGGTTGGAGGTTTCATCTCAACCCAGAGGATACTGTCATTCACATGGGTCAGGGCTGCTCATCCCTGAGGCTGATGTAGTTTGCAGAACCTCTTGGGGTGTAGAACTAGACCAAGATTTTGCTAGATGCACCATAATCCTCCCTTGTGGGCCCTTTTTTTGGTGAAAGCAGAGATCTTCACACCCCAGAGTCCTCGGGGAATGCAGGTTGATATAGAAGGTGGAAAGTTTTGAGATACACTTAGAGCTGCTACTAGTCTCTGTTTTTTAAATTTGAGCCCAGTTAGTCACCAGGAGCCCTCCTTAATAGGTATCTTCTTTCTCAGGGTCCACTCTATTTATTTGGTTTTAAAATAAAATGTTTAGCTATACTAGGGCCAGATTTTAAACAGCCAATTATGTAAGCGGTTAGAGGCAGCTCTGTCATTGTGCAAGGACACTCAGTCTCTGTGCATTTTCCCCAGTGACCATAGATAAGAATAGGAGATTCACCAGGCTTATGGGCTGAAAGAGCCTAGTGCCAAGGGGTTAACCTGAAACAATGTCATTCCCAGGCACCTGAAGAGAACAAAGTTCAGTTTCTGTGTCTCCATTGTGTAAAGCTCTAACTAAAAGCAAATACAGCCAATGTGGATGGGATTCAGGAGACAAGGCCTCAGTTTCCTTTTCTGTAAGATAATGTGAATAGGACCCAGTGACAGCAAGATTCTCAAAGCCTGCAGAAGAGCCTGTTTTCACTTGTTCTACCACGTGTTTTCTAAGTCCCTGGCAAATGCTTTGTGTTACACAGAGGTTTTTTTGGAGAAGAGGGCATTTTGGAGGATAAGAAGCCTGGGTTGTGCAGAAATAATGCAGAGCATTGGAACTGGCCCTGGACTCAGGGACAAGACCAGCCTTATTGGAGTCTCAGGGTCCTCATTTAGAAGTGGGTGGAGTCACTGCCCAGGGTCAGGTGGAAGGCCTCTTGAGTGAACTGGACACAGTCATACAATAGAGTAAAAGAGAAAAGCATGGGCCACTCCTGGGGTTTTTCACTAACCCCTAGAGCCTCTAAGCCCAGCCCTTTGACCCCTGGTCTCTGGTGTATCAAAAGCCTTCAGAACCCCAAGCAGGGTACTGTATTTAGATTTCAGGGTTTCCTGCCTATAGCCAAAGTACCAGGGGTGATGACCCAAGAGTGAACTGTCCCCATTATGTTTAGTGACCCAATATTCAAGTAACACAAGGGGTCATTCCGGGTGTTTTTTCACTGTTAGCAACAAGTACCATTGATTATTAGGATCCATCCTTACCATGTGAGCTGCTCACAGAACAGAGAGCATTCTGAGACCTTTTCACAATTTTTTTCAGCTCTGGTGCCTACTGCACTCACTTTAAGCAGGATTCAAAGTACCCACATAAATTATGCCTCCCAGGACCTCAAAGCTGGGAGAGAGACATGGACACATCACAAGAGCAAATTCCTGCGAGAAAACAGCTAGTTCTGTAAGGAGAACTACCAACACTAGGTGTGTCAGAAAGGCCTCCATGGTGACATTTGTGCTGTGACCACAGGACAAGAAAACCCACCCTTGCAGAAGTAAAAATAAAACAGCAGGTGCCAGTGTGAGGGAGCTCAAAGGAATTGAGAAATGGAAGCAGAAATATATTTGGCAAGAGAGGAGGTTCAGACAGTCAGGATGTCTAAAGAGAGCTGGGAGGTAAGGAGAACAAGGCTAGACTTGGGGTCAAGCATGTGCTGGTTGTCTGCAGAATGGCCCAAACCCTCTCACATATCATTCACAGACCACAAATGTGGACCACATCACAGTCCCTGTGATAAGCCTCCTGGCTCAGGAGAGCTGGGAGCCTTTGTTTCAAGGTCTCCTGGGAGGCTCTGCTTCGCTGTCAACTGAGGCTCTTACTGGGTGAGAGCTGTCTGTGATATGCACGGACTAAGTAAGTGGAGTAACTCAAACAGTGCTCTAAGGCTTTTCTTTCTGTTAGCAGCAATCTTCTTTTATTGTTTGTTTGTTTTTGAGTTCATTGAATTTGAGCTTAGTAAATCTGATTATAATCCTGCCTTTACAGTACATGGGATCAAAGAGCCAGTGAGAG
This sequence comes from Lyroderma lyra, assembly GCA_004026885.1. NCBI lineage: Eukaryota > Metazoa > Chordata > Mammalia > Chiroptera > Megadermatidae > Lyroderma > Lyroderma lyra. The sequence goes on from PVJL010009235.1 coordinate 7,384, forward strand.
GGACACAAAATAAGAAACAGTGAGGCAAACAGAAAGAGAAATAAACACTAAGAGGTTCAGGGTCCAATAAACAAAGACAATGACTGAAGTAGAGAAACAATGAGAGAACCAGAGAGACAGAGTAAGCCAGGATAATCATAAACTTCCCATACTTCAGTATAAGAAATGACACTCATCATTTCACCTTGTTCTATTGTATACTTTAAAACCAAGTGAAAATTTTTATCTAGCTTCAAGTGAAGGGACTATCACAGAAATATTTGATGTGGAGATAGGCACACTGGCAGCCACTGTGAAGCTGCCCAGCATATAGTCTGAGATAAGGCGCTTACACTGAAAACTAAACACAAATGGAGACCCTGAAACATTCTATGCCCAAGGAGATAATGTCAGGATTTCAGTTGATTTTAACCATCTTTGGAAATCAGCAGGAGGATAAGTGAAAGTCACTGGATGCCAAGAGAAAACCCAAATTGTGGACACTGTGTTCAGTGCTCTGCTCAGATTTCTCATTTTTGCCCCATTGTTACATTTGGGTCTGCACCTCTCGTACACGAGCCCAGGATTTCCAGGCACTACAGGTGTACCCAGGACTAATGACAGCCTGTGAGGTACCTGCTTGAATAAAGAACACTGTGTGGATTGAAGACTAGGGAGGCCCTAATAGAAAATGTTTGTCCAGTGTCACATCACTAGTGAGGAGTAGGTGCCAGGTCTGAGCTCAGCTCCAAATCCTCAAAGTTAGGGCCTAGACAGTACCCATGCCTTTCTGGTGTGTGGGATTTGCTGTGCTGGTTCACCTATGTATGAACTTTGCATGGAGTAAAGAGTGAGCCACCACAAACCCAGAGTGGCCATGAAGAGGCCTTGACCTAGGAGGAAGTTCAGGTAGGGGAACCTATGCAGTGACCTCACTTTCTTATAATTTTAACATAATTTGGAGCCCTGGTAAACAGGCAGACACACTCTGGAGGTGTCCCTGTCCAGCTAAGTTTGTTAAAAATTTTTGATGTAGTAAATTTTTTTGTTTGTTTGTTTTGTCTCCAGGTCTTGCAGCAGTGTCCTCAGAAAAGCATGTATTTGAAAACCTTTTATTTGTTTTCTTATTTTGGTATTGTTTAGATCTCACTCACATTTTCTGGAGAAAGCCAAAGGTAACACAAAAAGAACCAGAACAGTCAAGGTCAACACAGGCTACTCCTCTGATCCCACCTTAACAGCATTACATTTATTCCGTGTGTGTGTGTGTGTGTGTGTGTGTGTGTGTGTGTGTGTGTGTTGTTGTTGTTGTTGTTGGTGGTGGTGGTGGTGGTGGTGGTGGTGGTGGTGTTCACCTAAGGAGGTCATATCCTGAGCAAAAGCTGGCTGAGGAGAGATTAGTAGCCAAGGGGGACTGGTCAAGTTCACAACCCAGGTCAAGGGTGGATACCTGAGATGAGGAGAACACAGCAACTAGGATTTAGGTTTATTCCAAAGCCTCCAAAGCAATGTCATGTCACTGAGTTGAGGTCTGTACTGACACTACCTTTGCCTGATCCAGAAGCTCAAAGACAAGTGGGAAGAAGGGCTTTGATGTCTCATCATGGCTGCTGGCCTGTGTCACTGCAGAGCTCCAGACAAGACATCAGTGATGACCTAGTCAACGTGGACTCCCACTCCATGTTTCACTGTGTGAGAGCTATGCAAGCTATATCACTAAGTGCCAATGCAGAACCTTGAGTTGTTTCACCATGGAGGTGCCTCTAAAACCAGGGCCAAGAGATGCAATGCTAAGCCACCAGCCCAGACACCAGCTGGGCCACTCCCCTACATATACTTCCAGGTCTGCTTGCAGGTCATTTCATGACTCCTTGGCCTGGAGTGCCAATCTTAACTTCTGCTGACTCAGCCTGACCACCTGGATTTAATGGAGAATGAGCCTCAGGGTGAGAAGAGATTGTGAAAGGTGTACATTAGCCCACAGGGACAACAATGTGCCACACACAAAAGGAGGAACCCCAAAAGCTGACAGTTGGCCAGGTGAAAAGACAGAACTCTGATCGCCCTCTGGGCCCATACCCAGAAAAGATGGCTTCTCTTAGTGTCGTGTTCAAGAGTTCTTAGTTAAAATGTACCTGGAAAGAAAGAACTTCGGTCAAATTTGCTCTATCCTTACTGCAGTTCAAGCTCATAAATCACAGCATAGCCCAGATCCTGCTCTTATGTCTGTTGAGGAGTGTGTCGCAGGAACATCAGCTGACCAACATCAAAAGCACACTTAGACCCTGAGTAGTGTTCAACCAGAGCAGCTGCCCCAGAGCTGCAGGTCTATCACCATCAGATAGACCTGCAACCTTAGGGCTGGGGGAGGAGGCAGGTGTCTGTAGCAGGTCCTGAAAGGGAACAGGATCTGGAACAAAATTCACCATTCCTGGAAAATTAGCTGTCACCTGTCCCAGCTCTGGTGTTTCAAGAAAACCTGGGTATGTTACTGTGCCCAGAATTTCTACAGCAGTGGCAAGATCTGAATTGACCTCCTGAACTGTTTCCTATTCAACAGGAATGCTGTCCCTCATTGAAATATTCCTTTTATTATATTTCTTTCTGTTTGTTTTTTTAATGCACATTTATATAGTATCTTACATTAAGGTTTTAAATTCATTATAGTAAAATTTAATAATTACCATGATTAACAGTACACTTATGAGCATTTAGTTCATCTATTATCACTATTGAGCTGTGAAATATTTTATTTCCCAAAAAGAAATTCCTCATCACACCCTTTACTCCCTACTTCTCTTGTCCCCAGCCTGTAGCAACATCAATCTATTTCTCTCTCTGATCCTATACTTATTCTGGATCTTTCCTCTTAATGGACACATAAAATAGGTTCTCCTTTTTGTCTGTCCATGTAATTTTTGAAGTGACAATAATTTTTGTTTTAGTTTTCATTGGAATTGGGTTTTTTGTTCTTGTTTTAAAAATTAATATCCCCAATGAATTGAATATTAAAATTATAAAATGAAACTATTTTATAATTACAATAAATTACTAGTACACATGAAAATTGCTAGAAGCTTTATAAGTGTATGGAAATTCTCCAGTAACTGGCTTTTGAGCAACCACTCTCAAGCTGTTACCTTCTCAGCAAAAGCCATGGGTTTAAATATCATTTTTCATTTTACTAGCTTTGTGGCTTTTGGAATGTTGGTGAACCTGAAAAGCCTTGGTTTCTGTAGCTTTTGATATTACAGGATTGATCTGATTGTGCATTTGAATTAGGTACCATAATTCTGTTATAAAGAAAACTGAAGGAATGTCCACCAAATATAGCTTAGTTGCTAGTAAAGTGGTTTCAATGATAACTTCTATGACTATTCCTATAACACTTCCTCTGATATCTACATTATTCTGATTTATCTAAAGCACAAGAAACCCAAAGTTGCTTGGTTAAGATTGGCAAATGAGGGACAACAGCCTATTTGTATATATTTTATTGAAAATGTACCTAAAATGGAGAAGAAAAATCTGACCTGGATTTACAGCATAGAAAATATCTTCAGTAATATTGTGATAACTATGCACAGTTACTGATGCATTGTTAGAATCATTGTGGTGATAACATTGTGAGGTATTTAAATGTGTAATTACTATGTTGTTTTGTACACCTTAAACTAATATACTATTGTATGGCAGTAGATGTTTAAAAAAACAACTTTTAAAATTGTGTGTGTGTGTGTGTGTGTGTGTGTGTGTACAGAGAGAGAGAGAGAGAGAGAGAGAGAGAGTGAGCGCTGTCTGCACTGCGAAGTTGAAAAAGGATTTTAATGAAAATCTTTTCATTCTTTGACTTTGATTTGCATCCAGTAATGACTCAGCAGAGAGTCATCTCCAGAAAAACAAACACTTAGTGATGATCAAAGTGGAATCTCTCACCTAATGACTAGTATACTTCCTGGAGCTGGAGTGTTTTGTCTCATTGCTCTTTTTGAAATGATTTGTGTTCCTAGAGTTATGAGATTTAATTGATAAAAAGATTATATCACACATTTTTTGTCAGTGATGTTTTATATGATCTTTGGATTTCACGTAATACATAATGCATATATGAAGATCTTCATGTCTAATGTTCATTTAAGAGTGGTTTATTACTTAGGGAAGACTTCTTAGAATAGCATTACTTTTTCAAATAATATGAACATATTTATTGTTCACCAGATAGACCTGCAGATACTTATTGCTGCACAACTGTAATAAAGTGGTGTGTATAAAAATACAGTTCTTTTAAATTGAAATAATTTTTCCAATTTTATTGCACATGAACTGAAACTTGAAATATTAAACTAACAAGAGAAAAACATTCACTACATAATGAAATATAGTATGGTGAAAATTAGTTAAAAATATAATTTATATTATTTCTATAAAAATATGCAATAACTCTCACCTCTACAAAAGAAAAGTGTCACCATATTTACAAACTAAGAAGATATTGGAGTTTCTATGAAAATTACAAGAAATCATTGGGTCCAGCATAACTTGAAGAAAATCATTTTAGATAATTTTGAACAGATGATGTTTATGTTACACAAGATGATGCTTATGTTACACAAGATGATGCATAATATATAATTATAAAAAAATAACTGAGAGCTACATTTTGGTATCAGAAAACTACAATTTTGGTATCAGAAATAACTAGTATGCATTTATATCTAACCCAAATAACCACAAAAGTAGAGAAAATTGTACTTTAAAACAATGACATGGACTGTACATTTCTATGAGGTTAATTTTTATACAAACAACCAGCTATAAATCATGGGAGAAGTTTAGACAATTCACTAAGCATAGCTATTGTTTGCACTGGTTTCTTATCTGTATTTCTTTTTCTCTTGTCTGGCTGCATTTCCTGGAAAAACTTGGTCCCCACAACCTGAACACCATAGTATTGCTATGAACAATCCAACCCACAGTGCAAATCCATCAAAAGCTAATTTCTTCTTCTCCTCTCTCCCCAATCTTCTACCAGAGGCCACCAACATTGGTTCTATAAAAAACCACAAGGTGCATGAGGTGAGGTCATCTGAGATTGTACATGTATCTCAGGTGAGTGGTTGGAAAGAGGGCACACTAGCTTTAGTCAAGTTCACAGTTTCTGCCGTGCAAAGATTTTGCAAATGTACACCTGCAAACCATTAGCAGTGATCACCAAATTAAGTGTGTTGGGGCAGGTTCCTTGAAATAAAAATGTATAATTGTCTTCAAGTATAATTAGAAAAAGAAATATCAGAGGACAGAGACCAAGTCTCAGAGAATTCAAAATAGCCTGCCAAGGCATGTAACTTCTTATTGAAAACCTTTTAAGATGCGAATGCTGTCACCTGGACTTTAGTTCTATTGCTTTTTCCCCCTCCTTAGTCCAACCTCCTAAAGTAGTCTGGTCCTCAACTCTGCCAGGGCATGCTTTGAAACCCAAAAAGCCACAAGTCGCCACCATTGTTGCCTACCTGGGTTTCCAAAACGTTGCACAGCCACCTGTTTCAAAAATTTAGTTTGTGTTGGAGCAAAGATCAAGAGAAATAACCCTGTCAGACACTTGGATTGTAAGTTCCAGGATGTCCAAAGGGGTGCAGAACCCCAAATCCAAGTTCACACATCCCTTTGCACAATCCAGGAGGCTCACACCATTCAGTCCATGCACACACAGCGACTTCTTTCCTGGTTATTCTTCTTCAGCCATGACCCCAGTGCTGGCTGCCAGGGTTCATACTACTTTATTTCATTCTGAGAAGATGGCATTCATCAAATACTTAGTGATATAAGGCAGAAAATGAAGAGAATCTTGAAGACCACAGTGCTTAATTTTGCTCAGGCAGTGAAAGACTTTTCTTAAACTTACCACAAAAAATGAGGCCCTGATGATTCCTTCTGTGCCTAGGAGGATCCAATAAAATGTGAGTCCTGTGTGGTTTGATGGCTTGATATTGTTTGGGTAAGCCAGGCAAACACAGCATGGCTCTATCAGTTCTGTATGCTATTGCACTCCACATGCATCTGAAGCATCCAAGCCACCAGAGCCCTTGTTCACCTTTAAACTCCTTTCATGCGAGCAAAGAAAAGGACATTTTCTGTCCTTTTTTCTCCTTGTGCTAAGATCCTGGAAGTTCCAGCCCAATACAACCAGTGCTGGTCAGTCCGGGAGTGACACCTGACTTTGACTGGTTTCCCCAAATGTTTTGAGTGTCCAACACTGTGCTGGAAACTAATGTGACACTAAGAAGTATGAGTGTATCTCAGCCCTCAGGAATCTATCCTAGATTTTCTTACACAAGCTAATGATGGCATCTGGAGGTACACATATTCAATCTTCAGCTTCATGTTGAAGAGTCAGATCCCACAATTGTAAGCAAGCACATAAATATTTGTCCAATCATGAGTACATAATTTTACATGGCTCCAAAACTTTCCTGCCTCTTTATGAACCATTCATACACATTAAAACCTGGAGGACACTGCTTGTTCCTGAGACTACTGTTTTATTTAGATTTTTACTGAAAGAAATAGTACTAATGTCAGGTAGCATTGTTCATGTGATTACCATGAGCAAGGTATCATAGTAGGTGGTGTATCATTACTCCCTCTTACAGCCCTATGATAGAACATTTCCATGATTCCATTGTACACAGGTTAATAAACCAAGCAACTGCTATGTCCCCAGTGTGTACTTAAATTGCCATTTTTCAGATCTATAACTGTGACCAGATGCAACCACTCCATGGGTTTGCTTTGAAACTTAAGACTCCTGAGATCCTGAGGCAACCTTTTATGTTGGGTGTTTTCTTTGAGCATCCCAACAAACAGTAGTGTGTGCACTCACGTACCACACCCCCGCCACAAATATACACACAAAATGACTGTCCCCTGGGAAGTACAAAGGGAAATACTCATTCCAGAGGTTATCATACAGACAAAATAAAGTGGTTGGAAGCAGTTCTATTATGGCCTAGTACCCTAGATAGGGTGGGAAAAGTGTCTAGGCTGATTGGCAGAAAAAGCCAAGTGATAAATGTTTAGTCTAAATCAGCATCATTCCTGGTAACCTCAAAGAACAAAGTGTGGTTTCTATGTCAACACCCTGGGCATCTGTAAGTAGGAGCAGACACACCCAGAGTGGAGGGGCTTCTAAAGAGAAGGCCTCAGCTTCCTTCTCTTAAAGATAATGTGCACAGATGTGGTGACAGCAAGACTTTTACAACCTGCAGCATAGCCTGTTTTCACTTGTTTTTCATCAGGACCCAGTGTGTTCCAAGTCCCTGGAAAATACTTTCTACTTTTTAGAGTTTTTTGGTTTGTTTGTTTGTTTGTTTGTTTTTATTTTGTTTTGTTTTGTCTTTAGAACAGAAAACATCTTAGAGACTTAGATGCCTAGGTCATACAGAAATGTGGCACAGCACAGGAACCATAGCCCAGGAACCAGGTGCCAGCCCAGGCTTGTTGGAGGTAGGCACACTGGCAGCCACTGTGAGGCTGCCCAGCACAAAGGATGAGATGAGGCACTTTGACCAGAGACTAAACATAAATGGAGGACCTGGATGGTTCTGTGCCCAAGGAATTTCAGTTAATTTCCACCATTCTCAGACTCAAGCAGGAGTGTAAATTGGAGTCACTGGATGCCAGAGCAGAACCAACCTGTGGGACCTGTGTTCAGTGCCTGCTCAGTGTTCCCATTAATGCCCCATTGACACAGCTGTACTTGAACCCCTCTGACACCATCTAGGGGTTCCAGAAACTACAGGTGCATTGAGGTCTAATGACAACCTGTGAAGTACATGCTAGAAGAAACAACATTGTGCTAAGAGGAGGCTACAGAGACCCTAATAAGACTTATTTTTCCAGAGTCACATCACTGCTAAGAAGTAAGTTCAATGTCTGAACTCAGCTCTGAATTTTGAAAGTTAGTGCCTTGGCAGCACCCAGGCCTTTCTGGTTTGAAGAGTTGAGTGTGTTAGTGCAGCTATGTAAGATCTTGGCATGAGATGAAAAGTGGAAAGTCACTAACTGAGAGAGGCCATGGAGAGGTTTTGTTCTAGAAGGAAGCCCAGGTAAGAAACCCCAGACAGTGACCTCAAATTTTAATCATAGAGTACAACAGAACTTGGAACATTGGTAAACAGGCAGCCACATTCTGGAGAAGTTTCTGCCCTGCTCACTTAGTTAATAATATTCAATGTAGTAAAATGTTTTCTTATTGTGTTTCCAGGTTGCATGGCAGTGGACCCAGGTAAGCCTGTAGTTGGAAACCTTTTTTTTTTTTTTTTTGCTTTTTGGTATGTGGGTAGCTCCCTGATTGGGAATCGAACCCAGGCCGCAGCGCTGACAGCGCCAGCGCCGAAGACTTAAGCCACTACACCATCAGGGAACTCCCAGGAAACCTATTTCTTACTTCATGTATTGTTCAAGTTTTATACCAGATGTTTCTGGACATTTTCCAAAGGAAGCCAAAAGTAACAAAAAATGGCCCAAGACAGTCAAGTTGGGAGAGACCAACCCTCTCATCCTTGAGAGCCTTATATCTCCTTCCAGTTTTCTTGTTGGGTGGTGGAGGTGGCCATGGTAATATTCACCAAAGTAGGTCATTCCCTGAGCAAAAGCTGCCTGAGGAGAGTTCAGCAGCCAAGGGGGCTGGTCAAGTTCACATAGCACATCAAGGGTGGATGGTTTAGATGTGGAGGAGAGAACTTGGCCTAGGGTTAATTCCAAGACCTCCAGGAATATGTCACATCATGGAGTTTATATCTGGGCTGACAAAGCTTGTGCATAATCTAAGAGATCAAGGTCAGGTGGGCAGAAGGGCTCTGATGCATGCACACTGGCTCCTGGTCTCTGTCACTGCAGAACTCTAGACAGGAAATCGGTGATAATCTACTCAATGTGGACATCTACCACTTTTCCCTCTGTGTGAGAGGCATGCATGCCATACCACCAAGTGCCAGCACAGAACCTCATTGAGATTCACCATGAAGGTGACTTTAAAACCAGGGCCCAGAAATGGCCATTCAAGGCCACCAGCCCAGACATCAGCCAGGCCATACACCCCAAGATGGACTTCTGGGTTTGCTAGCAGGTCATGTCATGAGGCTTGACCTGCAGGGCCAAGATTGACTTCTGCTGACTCAGCAGGACCATGTGGATTAGAGATATCCAGATCCTCAGGGTTAGAAGACACCCTGGAAGTGCACATGAGCCCACAGTGATGACTAGATGCCACACACAACAAGAGGAACCCAAGAGACTGCCAGTGGGTCAGGTGAAAAGATGAGACTTAGATTGCCATCTGGTCCTGTACCCAGTGGAGGTGGCTCCACTTAGGGACTTGGTCATGGGTCCTGGTTTTAAAATGCACCTGGTAAGAATGGACATGGGTCACCTTTACTCCTGTCCCCACTACAACTACAGCTCAGAAATCACAACACAGCCCAGACCCTGCTGTTATGACTTCAGAGTAGCTAGTTGCAGGAACAGCAGCTGGCCATTGTCAAAGCACATCCAAACTCTGAGGAGTTTCCACTGCAAGCAACTCTACCAGACCTACAGATGTACCTAATAGTTAAGGAGATGCAATTTTATCAGCATCATATAGAACTGTCACTCTTGGATGAGACGGTGAAGAGATGGGTTCTGGAGAAGTTCCTAGAAGGACCTGAGCCTGACATAGGACTCAGCATTCCTGGAGGATAAACTCTCACCTGCATCAACTCTGGTGTTTCAAGGAAATGTAGGGATGTCATTGTGCCCAGCATTTCTACAGCAATGTCCAGATCTGGAACAACCTTCTGCATGGTTTCCTGCACAACACCTTCAGTGCTATCCCTCATCTGAACATCCCTATTATTGTCTTGCATTCTTTAATTTTTTCTTTAATTTATGTTATGCACATTTATATAATCTTTTACATTAAGGTGTTAAATTCATTATACTAAAATTTAATACTTATCATGGTAAGGTGCACTTTCAAGAGCATTTAGTTCATCCAACATCACTATCAAACTCTGAATTATTTCATCATATTGGGCAGCAATGATGCTAAGATAAAATAGCATCTCTCACCACGACTAGGCAAGATCTTTTTGGCCACATTAGATTTCACATGCAAACCTAAGCTATACCTCTAAGATAATTCCAAAAGGAAAATTTCTTTTTTATTGTGGAGTCTGAATTGGTCTTTCTTTTATATCACATTGAATTTGTGAGATTAGAACTATTTTTGAAACCACAACCTTTTGTGTAAAAGAGAGGAACTACACTCATAAGCCTCATTTTGTAGGTCAGAAATCATTTTAGAGTTAAAGAATTTATGGGTCCAGGAACTCTTAGAAAAGTGTAATCTTATTGAAACTGAAATGTTTTATATCTGAAATTACACCAAAATAAAGTGGTGTAGTACTACCTAGGGTTTTTTGTTTTCTTTTGTTTTTAAGGAAGGAAGGAACTTATGTTTAAGGATGAAAATTGTATCACTATTTTTACAGAATACAAATCAGTTTATACTTTAGGGAAACTTCTCAAAGATAGTTCAAAGTAGAATCAGGGAGTTTTCTGGTGGTGTATTGGCTAGACTTCAGTGCTCTTAACACCGTGGCATGGGTTCAAATCTCAGTCAGGGAACTACCAAAAAAAAGTAGAATATTTATCCTCTGGGTGATTTGTATCTGTTAGATAATACTAAGGATGAATATAAAATTTTCAATAAATGTATATGCCATGGGTTAAGCCATTTGCTAGGATTTTAAATTAATTTTAATATTTTGTTTTGGAAATTTTATAAATTATAGAGGGGTGTCAGCATCATAAAGTGAAAAAAAAATACTAGTTTTCTCTGTTTTACTTTTTTCTTACTTAAGTAATTGCTATAAATTACTTAGGTACATATATATGTGTACACATAAACTATCTATTCTGGGAAGTCTTCCATCACCACTGACCCTAATTTACACAGTCTATATGCTGAATTTTATTAAATGTATCTCAGTAAAAATAGTAATATTCTATGTATTGCCATCCACAGTTTTCAATGTCCCTTAGGCAACTCTCCTTTTACTATTTTTTTTCTCCACTCAGAGTTAGCCTTTTCAAGAGCCTGCTTGTTATTACAAATCGATAGAGGCATTTGTTGGGTATGAGCATGAGACTGGCTTTTAGTGGTTGGAAAAGGATGGTAATGGCAGCTTGACTGTTTAAGCTTGGATTTGTGAAATCTGCATTTATTTCACAGTGATGATATTTATACATCTATTAAGTATGCAGAAAACTTTTACTGTTTGAACTCTAAATATAGAAGGTAGGATTTTAGTTTGTAAGGGAGAAAATTTTTTAGTTTTCATTATAAAACAGTACCATTTTATGTTTTTATTTTAGAAAAATCTTTCCACTGTAGTATAATTTCTTTGGGACTTTGTACCAGGGACAGTGTTTGATCTTATTTACAACAATTTTAGTCAGTTAAGCTCCCCAAAGAAAACTTGCTTGTGCTATAAAATATTCCCACTAGAAATCTGAGCTGTTTTGACTTATTTACATCCAAGTGCTTTATTCTTTTATTAATTTCTTGCTAGAGAACATCGTATAGCTAACCACTCCTTAACCCTGTACTTGAGAAATTAATCAATGTTTCCTAGAAATTTTAATTGTGAAATTGAATGAAATAACACTTTGGATCAAAACCTGAGATGAAAGCAAATATTAACATTAAGGCAATTTATTATTAGGTATCTTTTATTGTTAAATGTATTGGTGTGACATTGATTAGTAAAAATTACATAGGTTCCAGGTGTACAATATATTACATCCTCCATATGTTGACTAAGTGTTCATCACACAGTCGGTTCTCTTTTCATCATCAAGACAATTTTTACAGACTCTTCCTTTAACTTAAGAACTGATTTGCAGAGAAGAAGGCAAGATGGCGACTGGAGAGGAGGTCCCTAAAGCCTCTCCCAGAAAGCACAATTGAACGGCCATCCAGGAACCAAGAAAGAGGACCCTGAGTGACAAAATGGCTGTTGAGAAATCCACAAATGGCAAGTAAACTCCTGAAGGTTGGAGAGAATGGGGCCAGTCAGGGAGAGGGAAGGGAGCAGAAACTACAACAGGATCTGAGCTGTGCAGTTTGGGGGAGGGAAGAGAGCACGGGGGAGCTGGACTTTGGAGCTGCATGCTGGGGACTGAGTTTGGGAGCCAGTCTCTGGAACTTTTGAGTGGAAGAAGTGCTCAGTGAGGACTCTGAACTGCAAAGATGACACCCAAGCTCTAAGCCCCCTGGAGACCTAACAGGGCTGCAGTTCCTGTTCCCAGCCCACTGCAAAGGCGACCCTGCTGTCTCAGGCCAGGACCACAGTTTTGGACTTATGAAGCGGGTACTTCCTCATGCACCCCAGGTTCTGAAAGCAGTGTGAGCTCATAGACAGCCAGGTGCTGAATCAAGGCTGGGAAGAAAGACTGATTTGATAGCATTCACCTGAGCCAGCAGAAACAAGCCTCAGAACAGCTTCCCAACCAAAGGGCAGAAGGCAGAGCCGCCCTTGGAGCACCTTTTGTGGGACTGGCCCCAGGATATATATGCATAGCCTCCAAACGCAGTAGGAGATCAGAAACAAGAAACAAACAGCCACTCTCCCCAAAAACTTGACCACCATTGCGACCTAGTGTCTGCCCTACAGCAAGACACCACAAAAGCAATAATCTGGGCACTGAACATAAAGCCCTCATGTCAAGGAGGAAGAACTCAGTGGACAGGATGAATTCCTTAAAAACTAAAACTCCTCAGAAAGAACATGAAATTTACCCAGAAGACAGCTTGTCAGAACAGGAATGGTATGATTTAAGTGACAGAGAATTTGAAGCAGCCATTCTAAAGGCTGTGAGAGAAAAGAAAACCTATTCGCAGAACACCATAGCTGAAATAAATAATATAAAAAAGGATATAAACGACATAAAAAAGTAACTCTATGAACAAAAAGAACAAATTAACAAAGAAATTCAAAACAAAAGAAAGATTGAGACGGAAATACGAGAAATAAATAGTACCATAAAAGAGGTGACAAATGAAATAACTGCCATAGGAAACAGAACCAACCAGATGGAGGCAAGAATTAGTGATATTGAAGATGAGAACATGGAAACAGCTCAGAAAGGGGAAGAGAGGGAATATAGAACCAAAAGGATTGAAAGAATTCTGCAAGAAATATCCGATTCCATGAGACAAAACAGCATCAGGATAATAAAAATAGAAGACGGGGCAAAGCAATCTACAGAGACCATACTCAAACAAGTCGTAGATGAGAAATTTCCAAACCTATGGAAAGATCTGAAACCCCAAGTTCAAGAAGAAAACAGGACCCCCAGATACCTGGACTCAACAGATCTTCTCCAAGACACATGGTACTAAAGATGTTCAAAACTAAAGACAAAGAGACAATTCTCAAGGCAGCCAGGGAAAAAAGAACTATAACCTTTAGAGGAAAACCTATCAGGCTGGCATCAGATTCTCAGCAGAAACTCTACAAGCCAGGAGAGAGTGGAATCCAATATTCAAAATGATAAAAGAGAGAAACTTCCAGCCTAGAATAAATTGTCCAGCAAAATTATCTTTCCGATATGTAGGTGGAATGAAGACCTTCTCAGACAAACAGAAGCTGAGGGAGTTTGCCAGCACGAGGCCAGCATTCCAAGAAATACTGAAGGAGGCTCTTCAGCCTGAAACAAAACATCAGGAAAAATGGTACAAATTTGGGGCAACAAGAAAGAAACAAAAACAAACAAACAAACAAACAAACAAAAACAAAGAAATAAATAAGTAATGGCCACAGGAAATCCTCATATATCGATCATCACTCTAAAAGTTAATTGACTGAACTCACCAATAAAAAGACACAGAGTAGCAGACTGGATTAAAAAACAGAACACATCCATATGCTGTCTCCAAAAACACACCTCAGCTGTAAGGAAAAACACAGACTCAGAGTGAAAGGATGAGATACAATACTCCAAGCAAATGGTAACCAGAGAAAAGCAGGTGTGGCCCTACTGATATCTGATGAAATAAACTGCAAGTTAAAAAAGATAGTAAAAGACAAAGATGGCCATTACATAATGATAAAAGGCACAATGCAACAACAAAAAGAGTTGACACTAATCAACATATATGCTCCCAACCAGGATGCACCAAAATATACAAAGAAACTACTAACAGACTTGAAAGGAGAAACATGTGAATACCCAATCCTAGTGGGGGACTTAAACACCCCGCTAACAGCAATAGACAGATCATCCAAACAGAAAATAAATAAGGAAATAACAGCTCTAAATGACATATTAAAACAATTGGACATCATTGACATTTACAAGACACTTCATCCAGCAAAAAGAGACTACACCTTCTTTTCTAGTGCGCATGGAACATTCTCAAGAATAGACCATATGCTGGGACACAAAAGTAGCCTCAGCAATTTCAAGAAGATCGAAATTAGACCAAGTTATTCTCAGACCACAAAGCTTTGAAATTGGAGATCAACTGTAATAGGAAAGCAGAAAAAAACACATATACCTGGAGATTAAACAACAGCTTATTAAAAAAGGACTGGATAAAAGAACAAAGAAAAGATGAAAATAAAAACTATATAGAAACTAATGACAATGTAAATGCAATGTATCAGAGTTATTGGAACACAGCGAAAGCGGTAATAAGAGGGAAATTTATATCATTACAGACCTATCTTAAGAAACAAGAGAAATCATAAGCAATCATCTTAGCATCCCATCTTAAAGAACTACAAAAAGAAGAGCAGACAAAACCCAAAGTCAGCAGAAGGAAAGAAATAAAAATTAAAGCAGAGCTAAACCAACTAGAGAACAAAAGGACAATAGAAAAAAATTAATATTACGAAGACGTGGTTCTTTGAGAAAGTCAACAAAATTGACAAACCCCTGGTGAGACTAATCAAAGGATGAAAGGAAAGGACACAAATATCCAAAATTAGAAATGAAAGGGGAGAAATTACCACTGATACCACAGAAATACAATCGAGTATAAGAAAATATTATGAAGGACTTTATGCCACGAAATTTAACAAACTAGAAGAAATGAACAAATTTCTAGAAACATAGCCTACCATGACTGAACCAAGAAGAACTGGATAATCTAAATAGACCAATCAACAGAAATGAGATCGAAATAATTATCCATAATCTCCCTAAAGGCAAAAGCCCTGGACCAGATGGTTTCACCAACGAGTTCTACCAAGCATTCAAAGAAGAATTAACACCTATCCTCCTCAGACTCTTCCAAAAAATTGAAGAAGAAGGAGTACTTCCTAACTCATTCTATGAGGCCAACATTACCCTAATACCAAAGCCTGGCAAAGACACACACACACAAAAATAAAACTATAGACCAATTTCTCTGATGAACACAGATGCAAACATCCTGAACAAAATATTAGCAAACAGAATACAACATTGCATCCAAAAGATCATACATCACGATCAAGTGGGATTCATCCCAGGAGCACAAGGATGGTTTAACATACAAAAATCAATCAATGTAATACACCATATAACCAAAGTCAAAGATAAAGACCATATGGTCATTTCAATTGATGAAAAAAATCTTTAGACAAGGTCCAACATCCATTTATGATCAAAACACTGAGTAAAATAGGTATAGAAGGAAAATATCTCAACATAATAAAGGCCATATATGAGAGAACCTTGACTAACAACATACTGAATGGGCAAAAGCTGAAACCTATTCCTCTAAAATCAGGAACAAGACAGGAATGCCCCCTGTCACCACTGTTACTTAATATAGTTCTTGCCACAGCAACCAGGCAAGAGAAAGGAATAAAAGGTATCCAAATTGAGAAAGAATAGGTCAAATTGTTATGATTTGCAGATGACATGATCCTTTATATAAGAAATTCCAAAGATTCCAGGAAACTATTAGAAACAATTAACGAATATAGTAAAGTTTCAGGATACAAAATCAATGTAAAAACTCAACAGCATTCCTCTATACAAACAATGAATCCACAGCAAAAGAAATGAGGGAGTCAATTCCCTTTGCTATCACAACAAAAAGAATGAAATACCTGGGAATTAACTTAAAGAGGAACATGACAGACTTATACACTGAAAACTATAAGACATTTTTGAAATAAATTGAAACAGACTTTGAGAGGAGGAAAAATATCCCCTGTTCATGAATGGGAAGACTTAATATTGTTAAAGTGGCCATTCTGCCAAAAGCAATCTGCAGATTCAATGCAATACCCATCAAAATCCCACAATCATACTTTCGTGAAATAGATAAAAGAATTATTAGATTTATATGGAACCATAGAAGACCTTGAATTGCCAAAGAAATACTACATAAAAAGAATAAGGCTGGTGGCATTACACTCCCTGACTTCTATTTATACTACAAAGCATCAAGAGTCAAAACAGCTTGGTACTGGCAGAAGAACAAAATATAAACCAATGGAATAGACCCAGAAATATATGGACAAATAATTTTCGGTAAAGGAGCAAAAAACATACAATGGGGAAAAGACAGCCTCTTTAGTAGGTGGTGCTGGGAAAACTGGAAAAACTTATGCAAAAGAATGAACCTGTTTTATATTCCGCATATGAGTGAAATCAGCAAAGAAAAAAAGAAATGAACAAACAAATAACCCATGGACACAATCAATAGTTTAATGTTTATTTGGGGACGAGTGGGTTAGGGAGGGGAGAAAGGGGAGGGGGTGGGAGAGGAGAGGGGGAAGCTAAATATAAGGTGATGGAAAGAGAAGTCACATTACGTGGTGAACTTATTATACATCAAATTGACAATGCACTGTAGAATTGTATGCTTGAAACCTATGTAATCCTTGCTAACATATGTCACCCCAATAAGTCTAACAATAAAAATGAATTTAAAAAAAAAAGAATGAACCTGAGCTGTGAACTCTCTCCATATACAAAAATTAACTCAAAATGGATTAAAGACCTTCATATAAGACCTGCAACAATAAACTGTATAGAAGAAGGCATTGGTACTAAATTTATAGACCTTGGACTCAAAGAAGGCTTCATAAACCTGTCCTCAAAAACAAGGGAAGTAAAAGCACAAATAAATTAATGGGACTATATCAAACTAAAAAGCTTCTGCACAGCAGAAGAAACCATCAACAAGGCAAAGAGACAGCCAACTGAATGGGACAAAATATTTGCAAATAACGCATCAGATAAAGGTCTAATATCTTAAATATATAAAGAGCTAATAAGACTTAACAACAAAAAAACAAACAAACAAATTAAAAAGTGAGCAGAAGAACTAAACAGACACTTCTCCCACGAAGAAATACTAATGGCCAGCAGACATATGAAAAAATGCTCATCCTCATTAGCTATCAGGGAAATGATCATCAAAACCACAATGAGATAACACCTCACACCTGTGAGAATGGCTGTTATCAACAAGACAAGGAATAACAAGTGCTGGAGAGGATGTGGAGAAAAAGGAACTCTGGTACACTATTGGTGGGTGTGTAACCTGGTACAACCACTGTGGAAGGCAGTGTGGAGGTTCCTCAGAAAATTTGGAATGGAGCTACTATTTGACTCAGCAATCCCCCTTCTGGGGATCTACCCAAAGAACTTGAAAACCTTTGTCCGCAAAGACTTATGTACCCCAATGTTCATTGCAGCGCTGTTCACAGTGGCCAAAACATGGAAATAACCAAAGTGCCCTGCGACAGATGACTGGATAAAGAAGCTGTGGTACACAATGAAATATTACTCAGCTATAAGAAAAGATGAAATATTGCCATTTGCGACAAAATGGATGGACCTGAAGATCATCATGCTTAGTGAAATCAGCCAGACAGAAAAAACAAAGAACTGTATGACTTCACTCATGTGCAGAATATAAAACTGAAAGCAAAGAAAAACTGAAATGTACAATCAAATAACGCATGTACACAATCAAAAGTTTAATGTTTATTTGGGGACGAGTGGGTTAGGGAGGGGAGAAAGGGGAGGGGGTGGGAGAGGATGGGGGGAAGCTAAATATAAGGTGATGGAAAGAGAATTCACATTAGGTGGTGAACTTATTATACATCAAGTTGACAATGCACTGTAGAATTGTATGCCTGAAACCTATGTAATCCTTGCTAACAGATGTCACTCCAATAAATCTCACAATAAAAATGAATTTTAAAAAAAGAACTGATTTTCAAATTTCTTTTCCAGAGAGGATATTGAGAATGAGAGGAGTGGCATATATATCTCTTCTCAGATACTATTTTAAAAATTATCTTCTCAGGAACCTCCATGATTAACTTTCTCTTAACAGAGGACAAAAATCCTGGTAATAATGAATTATGGTATAGTCAATTTAACATGCCATAGAGTCTCAATTTCTAACCCACTGTTAAAGAACATATAAAATTTCGTGTTGAATTTGAGGATACTTAAAAAATATGCCATATTTTTGAGCTCTTCTGTGCTATGTAAATGAGTATATTCCATTGTTCTTCTTTTAAAAAGTATCTCGAATCTAGGACTAGTAAACATTTGATAGATGCTGCAGTCCTTCAAGGCCAGACATGGGTATCACTGCAGATAAGACCCCCAGCTTTTCATGGTGTGTGCACTTGCAGAGCATAATGCTGCTAGTTCCTTGAGTTGTACCTATCAACTTCAGTGACTTTCTGGTAATAAACCAAGTTTCTGTCAATAGTGGTCATGCATAATGCTGTGATCTGATGCGATTTCCCCAGGAAACATGGAGCAACCTCCTGAATCTGTGTGGCTCAGTTCCTGAAAAGGTTTCTTTGTCTATTGATGATGAATGCCAGAGTGATGTGGACAAATTCAGTTGCTGTGAAATCATGGGAGAAAAAAAAGTAATGATGGTACCTGTTAATGGTGATTATTAATATTTTATTAAACTCAATCAGTCTTTAAGAAAGCAGAAAATAAATTTTTTGAAATCATCCTAGTAAAAGTGCTATATACTTCATTCCTTAATATCACTATGGTCACATGCCTGGGGTCTCTGCTTTGGTCAATTTGAGCAGCTGGTTGAATTTTTCTGGCTGTCAGATTGAAAGACAGCTGGAGTAATGTGCTGCTTATATTGTTTGTCTGCTGAGGGTGTCTTTGCTTGTCAGATACATGTCTGTTTGGATGTCTGTGCTGGTCACATTGAGTGTCTGTCTGAGGTCTCTGTCCTGATCAGGTTTGGAGGTCAGCTGGGGATCTCTATGCTGGTCATCTTGGGTGTCAGCCAAAGGTCTCTCTGCTGGTGACATTGCAGTTTGGCCTGGGGTTTCTATGCTGGTCAGGTTAAGGTTCTTATTCAGTATCTATTCTTTTCATGTTGGGTTTTTACCTGAGATCTCTTAGCTGGTCAGGTTGGGAGTCTGCTGAAGGCCTTCATGCTGGTCAGGTTGAGGGTCTTCTTCAGGTCTCTGTGCTGGTCAAGTTGAAGGTTTCCTGAGGTTCTTTGTTCCCAATCAGGTTAGAGGTTTGCCTGGTGTTTCAGTGTCTGCTCACTTTGAAGTTCTGCAAGGGGGCTCTGTGCTGGTCAGATTGGAAGTCAGCCAGGGATCTTAACACTTGTCAGGTTGGGGGTCTGCTGGTGGTATCTCCGCTGGTTGGGTTTGAGATCTGCCTGGGGTCTCTGTGCTGATATGATTGGGGGTCTGTTGGGGTCTCAGTGGTTATCACAAAGATGTCTCACTGGAGTCTCTGTGCTGATCATATTGGATTTCTGTGGGGTTTTTGTGTGGTTACATTTGTTTTCTGCCTGAAATCTCTGTATTAAACAGGCTGTGATAGGCAGATTGGGAGTCTTCCTGGTGTCTCTGTGCTTGGTCACATTGGGACTTGCATGGGTCTCTGTGCTTGTCAGTTTAGAAGCCTGCCTGGGGTCTCTGTTCTGGTTAATTTGGGGGTCTGCTGTGAGTATCAGTGCTGGTCAAGTTAGGAGTCTGCTGGGAATTTCTGTACCCGGTAATACTGGATGTCTTCCTGAGGAGCTGGTCAGGTTGGAGGTTTGTTTGGATCTCTCTGCTGGTCAGGTTGGGGAAATGCTGGGGTACTGTGCTTGTCATGTTAGACGTTTACTGGGGGTCTCTTTGTTGATCAGGTTGGAGGTCGGTTGGGGTCTCTGTGCTGGTCATATTTAGTATCTGCCTGGTACCTGTGCTGATCAAGTCTGGCATCTTCTGGAGGTCACTGTGCTGCTCAGACTGAGGGTCTGCCTGGGTTCTATGTGAGAATCCATATTGGATCTTCCAGGGGTCTCATTGCTGGTTAAATAGGAAATCATCATGAGGTTTCTGTGCAGCTCAGGTTAGAAGTCTGCATGGGGTCTCTGTGCTTGTCAAGTTGGGGGCATGCTGGGTTCGCTGTGCTGGTCAAGGAACTTTAGGTAGGGGTCTCTGTGCTGATCAGGTTTGAGGTCTGCTGTGGATCTCTGTGCTTGCAAGGTTGGGGGTCTGCCAGGGATCTATGTAATGGTCAGATTAGGGGTCATACTGGGAAATATGTTCCCAATCATGTTAAGGGTATGCCAGAGGTATCTGTGCTGCTCAGGTTGGAGGTCTGCCTGTGGTCTCTGCTAAACAGATTGGGGGTCTGCTGGGAGTCTCTGTGCTGGTCAGGTTGGGGTTCAGTTTTGATCTTGGATCTCTGCTAGTGTTGTTGGAAACATGGTAGTGTACTTCGCTGGTCAGGTTGGAGGTAGTGGTCTTTTTGCTGTTAATGTATCAGGTCTGCTGGGGTCTCTGTGATTATCACATTGAGTGCCTGCCTTGATTTCTGCTGGTCAAGGTACAGGGAGCCTAGTGGTGTTTGTTCCCAGCCAAGTGTCTCTGTGCTAGTCAGCTTGGAGGTCATCTGAGGGTCTCTCTGTTGGTCATATATAGTGTCTGCCTGGGGACTTAGTGCTGATCAGATTAGGGGTCTTCTGAAAATCTATGTGCTCAGTGACATTTGGGTTTTGCCTTTGGTCTCTGTCCTACCTGTTTGGCATGTGTTTAGCTCTCCTAGCTGGTCACAAAAATATCAGCTTGGGGACTCTGTTTAAATCAGATTGCAGGTCGGCTGGGGATCTGTGTGCTGTTCATGTTGGGAATTTGACAGGTGTTTATTTGCTAGTCAAGTTGGGGTTCTGCTATGGTTTATATGCTGGTCATGTAGTGTTTCTGCCTGGGTTCTATGTGCTGGTCACATTGAAGTTCTGCTGCGAATCTGTGTGCTGGTCAAAATGAGGGTGAACCTGAAGTCTCTGTGGCTAGTCCAGTTTAAGAATTGCCTGGGGTCTCTGTGCTAGTCAGATTGAATGTCTTCCAAAGGTCTCTGTGCTGGCCTGCTTTGGTGGTCTTCTGGGGTAATTGTGTTGGTAAGGTTGGTCATCTTCTTGGGGTTCCTATGATATGTCAATTTGAATCTTTCAGGGGTCTCTGTGCTTGTCATGTTGGGGATCTATATGGGGTTTCTGCCCAGTCAGGTTGGGGTTCTGCCTGGAGTGTCTGCTCTGGTGTATTTGGAAGTTTGCTGGTTTCTCTGTGGTGGACACATTCAGTATCTGCCTCAGGTCTCTATGCAGGTTATGTTTAAGTTATGCTTGGGGACCATGTTCTTGGCAGATTGGAGACTGCTTTGATTTCTCTGCTGTACAGGTTGGGGAACTGATGGGGTACTGATCCTATCAGTTTGGGGGGTCTCCCAGGGGGTCTCCTTGCTGGTCAGGTTTCTGATCTGCTGGGGTTTTCCTGGTTGTCATGTTGACTATCTTCCTGTGGTCTCTAGCCTGGTCCTGTTGGAGGTTGGCTGGGGGTCTCTGTGGTGGTATGGTTTTGAGTCTGTTGAGTGTTTTTGTGTTGGTGAGTTTTAGGGTCTGCTGAAGGTCTCTGCTATTCAGCTTAGAGTTATTCTGTGAGACTTTTTGCTGGTCAGGTTGGAGGTAGGTGGTCTCTCTACTGGTCAGATTTGTTGTCTCCCTGTGGACTTTGGGTTTGTCAGGATGAGTGTTTGTTGGGTGTATTTTTTCTGGTCAAGTTCTAGATCTGAATGCATCCATGTGCTTGTCATGTTGAGTATCTTCCTGAGGTTTCTGTTTTCATCAAGTGTGATTTCTGTGGAAAGGGAGTCTCTCTCCTGGTCAGTTCGGGATCAGTTGGGGGTCTCCGTGCTGGGCAGGTTGGGGTTCTGCTGGCTGTCTTTGTTCCCTGTCACATTTAAAATATGTCTTGGGTCTGTCCTGGTCAGGTTCAGGGTCTGCTGGGGCTTTCTGTGATGGTCTGGTTTGGGGTCTCCTGGGGGTCTCTGTTATAGTCAGGTTGAGGGTCTGTCAGGAGTCCTTATGTTGGTCATTCGTGGGTTCTGTGTTTATTCTTTCTGTTGGGGATGTGCAGAAAATCTTTTTACCTTGTCAGATTGGGGGTCTGCTTAAGTTATCTGTGGTGGTCTGTTTGGAGAGTTGCTGAGGTCTCTCTGCTGGTCAGGTTAATGGACTGTTGGGTACTGTGCTTTTCAAGTTGGATGTCAGATGGGGTTCTCTTTCTTGGTCAGGTTTTAAGTCTGCAGGGATCCCTATGCTTTTCATATTGAGTTTCTGCCTGAGATCTCTGTTTTGGTCAAGTTTGAGGTTGGTAGGGGGTCTCTGTTCTGGTCAAGTTAAGGTTAGGAAGTGTTCTCTGTGCTGGGAAGTTTGGGGTTCTGCTCTGGGTGTCTGTGCTGGTCAAATTGAGGTCTTCTGAGGGTTTCTATACTAATTAGTTTTGGGTCCTGCTGGGGTTCTCTGTTCTGGTCAGGTTGAGGGTCTGCTGAAGTTCTTTGTGCTGGTCAGGTTGGGGGACTTCCTGGGGTCTCTGTCGTCATAAGGTTTGATATTGGTCTAGGGTCTCTGTGGTGGTCCATTTGTTGGTCTGATTTGGGGTTTTTTGCTAATCAGTTTGGGGGTGTTGCTTGGGTCTCTTTGCTGGTCAGCTTGGGTGTCTGCCTGAATTCTCTGTGACTGGTCATGTTGTGAGTCTACGTTGGGTCTCTGTGTTAATCTGGTTATGAGTCTGCTGAGATTTATGTGCTGGTCATATAAAGGTCCATCTTGGTGTCTGTGTGCCCAGTAATGATAAGCATTATCTGAGGTCTCTGTGCTGGTCAGGTTGGAGGTCTGGTTCAATCTTCCTGCTGCTCAGGTTGGGGACTTTTGGGTACTCTACTGGTCAGGTTGGGGTTCTGCTGGTTATCTCGTGCTGGTCAGGTTAGAGATCTACTGGAGGATCTGTATGCTGATCAGTTTGGGGGTCTTCCAAGGGTGTCTGTGCTGGTCAGAATTGGTGTTTGTCTGGGGAGTCTGTGCTGGTCAGGTTTGGGGTCTTCTAGGTCTCTCTACTTGACACAACTTGTCTGCCTGCTGTCTCTGTGACAAGTCATGTTCGGGATCTGCAAGTGGTCTCTTTGCCAGTTGGGATGGAGGACTGCTTGGGGTAGCAGTGTTTATCGCAAGGATATCTTCCTGGGTTTTCTGTGCTGGTCATATTGGGGTTCAACTTGGGTCTCTGTGCTGGTTATGTTGGTTTTCAGCCTGAGGTCTATGTGCTTGACAGGTTGTAATATGTAAGGGTTCTCTGTTCTTGTCAGGTTAGGAGTTTTCCTGGTGTCTCTGTGTCTGGTCACATTGGTACTTGTATGTGTTTCTGTGCTTGTCAGTTTAGAAGTCTACTTGGGGTGTCTCTGCTGGGTAAATTGGGAGTCTGCTGTGAGTCTCAATGCTGGTTAAGAGTCTGTTGAAGGACTCTCTGTACCTGGTCAAGTTGGGGTTTTTCCAGGGGCCTTAGTCTTGGTCCAGTTGAGGATATGTTTGAAACTCTCTGCTGGTCAGGTTGGGCAAATGCTGTGGTACTATGTTGAGCAGGTTGGGGTTCTGCTGAGTGTTTCTTTGCTAATAAGTTTGGAGGTAGGCTGGGGTCTCTGTGCTGGTCACATTGAGTGTGTGCCTGGGATCTCTGTGATGATCAGGTCAGGCATCTTTTGGAGGTCACTGTGTGTTCAGGTTTAGGGTCTGCCTGGGGTGTCTGTGAGAGTTCATATTGGATCTTCCAGGGTTCTCATTGCTGGCTAGATTGTAGATCTTCCTGAGGTTTCTGTATCACTCAGGTTGGAGGTCTGCATGGGGTCTCTGAGCTGGTAGGATCGAGTGTCAGGTTGAAGACTTGCTGGGGCCTCTGTGCTGGTTTCATGTATGTCTGGGATCTCTGTTCTGGTCAACTTGGAGTTGTGCATTGGGGGCTCTGTCCTGGTCAGTTTGAGGTCAATCAGGGGTCTCTGTGCCAGGCAGGTTGGGGTTCTACTGGGGGTCTCTGTTCCCAGTCACATTAGGAATCTGCATGTGATCACTCTTAGTCAGGTTTGGGGTCTGCTGGGGCCTCTCTGCTAGTCTCATGTGTACCTTGGGTCTCTGTTCTGGTCACCTTAAAGGTCTACACTGGGGACACTGTTCTGCTCAGGTTGGGGGTCTGTTAATGCTGTCTGAGATGGTCAGGTTTGAGTTCTGCTCAGGCTCTCTGTGATGGTCAGGTTGGGGGTCTACTAGGAGTTTCTATGCTGGTAATTTTGAGGTTCTGTCAGGGTTCTCTGTACTGGTTAGAATAGAAATGTCCTGGAGATCTTTGTGCCTGGTGAGGTTGTGGGTCTGCTTGGGGTATCTGTGCAGGTGTGTTTGGAGATCTTCTGGGGTTCTCTACTGGTCAGGATAATGGACTGTTGGGTACTGTGTTTGTTAGGGTGGGCGTCTGTTGGGGGTCTTTTTCCCGCTCAGGTTCCAGGTCGGCAGGGGTCCCTCTGCTTGTCATGTTGAGTTTCTGCCTGAGGTCTCAGTATTGGTCAAGTTTGAGGTTGGTGTGGAGTCTCGGTTCCAGTCAGGTTGAGATCAGTCAGAGGTCTCTGTGTTGGGCAGGTTGGGGTTCTTCTCATGGTTTCTGTTCTGGTCAGGTTGAGGTCACCTAAACATTTCTGTGCTGAATTTGGGGTACTGCTGCGGTTCTTTGTTCTGGTCAGGTTGGAGGTCTGCTGAAGGTCTTCTTGTTGGTCAGGTTAGGGGTCTTCTAGAGATCTCCAGGTTCAGTGTGGTTTGGGTGCTGCCTCTGGTGTCTTCTCTGGTCAGGTTTGAATTCCACCTGGTGTCTCTGTTCTTGTCAAATGGGTATCTACCTGTGGTCTCTGTGCTGGCCATGTCAGCTGTATGTTGGGAATCTGTATGTCTGGTCAAGTTGAGGGTGTGCTGGATGTTATCTGTAATCACAACTGAAGCTAGAAATATCCTGAATCTAGGACAAGTGGGAGGGCTTTAAGTTATAGCAAGGGGCCTTTGGAGAACAGATAGAGGTTGTCAGGTTTTCCTTTCTGGAGCTGTGAAGGTGTGGCCTCTCCAGGAAGCATCCATAAGGCATCACTGATTATTTATGTAGGTCTCTGCATACCTTCCTAAATGTGGTGTCATTGGGAACTCTGCTTCCCATGGGCTTGAGACTGGGTGAGTTGGAGCTACCTTGTGCCTGCCCTCAGTTGCCTTCCTCCTGATGTCACCTCTCACTGCTCCTTCATTCCCTGGAGACTGGCTTAGAGCCTGAGGATGGATTCTGTAACACCAGAGAGAGGTTGGTATTTATAATGGAACCTGCTCACTTCCCACCTTCTTTCTCTGTTGGAGAATTCTTTACATTACCAGGGAGATGGTGACAGAGCCATGCCCCTTTTGGGGCCTACATCTGCAATTCCCTCCATTTAGAAAGCATGGCTGAAGAACTTCAACAGCCTCAAGAGCCTGATGGTCATTGGCAGGGAATTGGGTCTGCCTGGCTTCAAATATGGAGATCAGCAGATCTGTTCTACGTGGTGGTCTCTAGCCCTTGTCCTGGCTGTGGTGCACTGTGGGGTTCTGAGTTCTTATGTGTGTGGTTGGGAGTCACTGGTCTGAGCTTGGGGTTTCTGTACAAATCAGGATGACTCTTACATGCCGCCAAACACAGCCCAGCAGTGTTGAGGGAGCATTGGCCGGTCTCACTGCAGACGCACTGCTGCAGACCTGGATATCACAGAACTACTAGAAAACAGGGCATCCAAGCTGGGAAAATTTGGAGGTTTCACCTGGACCCAGAGGATATTGTCATTTACAGTGGTCAGGGCTATTCATCTCTGAGGTCTATGGAGTTTCCATGACCTGATGAGATCAGGTCTGGGCCAAGCTTTTGATGAGTACACCATAACATTTTCCTGTGGGTCCCTTTGTCTACTAATAGTTGAGGTCTCCAGTGCCCCAGGATCCTCAGGGATTGCAGGTTGACCTGCAGCATGGAAAGTCCTCAGATACACTTAGAGGCCTCAAGGCACTCCTGTGAAGCCAAGTATCCACTG
Source organism: Lyroderma lyra (assembly GCA_004026885.1). NCBI lineage: Eukaryota > Metazoa > Chordata > Mammalia > Chiroptera > Megadermatidae > Lyroderma > Lyroderma lyra. The sequence continues at coordinate 33,829 of PVJL010009235.1, forward strand.
TGCCCTCAGAGCACCTCAAGAGTCCACAGAAGACCAAGCACATCTTGAGAAGTTGACATCTAAGCTGGGGAGAATGTGGTCAGGCCACAGTGGCCAGCTTCATTCTCATTGAACCCCGGGGCCTTGGGGGATAAACTGAGAGGTGTTTTGGCCCTCACCAAGTTTCATGGGGTGGAATTTGGGTATCAGTTGGTGACTATGGTCTGCTACCTCCGGGTGTAAGGAGTAGGAGCTGTCAGTCTCTGGTTGCTTCCCATCTAGGTTCTGTGGCTGGTGGGCTATAGCGCAAAGCAAGAGTTCTCTGATGGGCTCTAAGTAAGTGGCCAACATTTAAGTAGAAGGAGCTTTTACATGAAAATGCACATTTTTATCTTACTTGGGAAATATCTCTGGGGCCTGCATTTCTTCAGTGTTGGAAATCAGGCCCTTCAGCTCTGGACACTGGAGGGCTCTTGCAGAATGCTTTGCTGGTCCAGTTCCCAAAGGTTCAAGGCATGAAGGCCTCCTAGAGCATTAACCCAGAAAGAAGACCCCAACGATCACTGGATGGTTATGTAATGGGCATGACTTACAATGGACCAGGGAAAAGGTAAAACTGAAAGCTGAAGAACTAAGGAAAATGGTGTCTGGGGGTGCTCTTTTGCTTGGCCCATATCAGAGCTACCACAGTGAGTGACACTGGGACATGTGAAGCTATACAGATCTACTCAAGTGATAGATAGTGAGACACCTGAAATGACACAGAGCCACCTCACTGAGTGGCAGTAAAACACCTGGGACAACATAGAGCCACAGCAGAGAGCAGTTGCAAAACACCTGGAATGACACAAATCAACCTTAGTCAGTGAAAGTAGGACACTTAATGTGAGAAGGAGATAACCAAGAAAGTGGCAGTAGGACACTTGAGATGACATGGAGTCACTGTGGAACAACAGTAGGACACCTGGGAAAAAACAAAGCCATTCTGATAATTGAGAATGGGACACCTGTTATGATGTAAAGCCACCCCAGTAAGAATCAGATGGATACATTACACGACACAAATCCACTTCAGTAAGCATGAAGGAAATACCTGAAATAACACAAAGCATTTTCATGATTGGTAGTGGAACACCTGGGGTGATGTGGTGCCAACCTGGTAAGAGGTAGTGGGATGCATAAGGAGATGCAGAACCAGTCAAGTGAGAAGCCATGACACACACGGAATCACACAGACCCACCCAAAATAACAGCCTTGGGGCTTTCAGGCCCACATGGTACCACCACAGTGAGAGGCAGTAGGGCATTTCGAATGCATGGGTAGCCCAATGAGCAGCAGAGACACAATAGTGTTGGGCAATAGAACACCTCAGACAATATGGAGCCATCAAATTGAGCAGCATTGTAACACCTGGGACCATGATGAGCTACCCCAGCGAGTGACAGTAAGACATATGATGATACAAAACTACTCTAGTGAGCAGTAGTGACACACACAGAGTGATGCATTGAAACCCCAGTATACTGGAGTGGGACAACTGAGATGACAGAAAGCCACTCAATTGAGCAGCAGCAGCTTATCTTGAATGATCAGGGCCATCCAAGTGATTGGAAGTGAAACACATGAGACAAAGCAGAGCCAAGTGAAGGAGTGACAGCTGGACACCTGTAAGGGTGAAAGCTACCTCAGTGAGCAGCAGTTATGCATCTGGGACAATGAATAGACACCTTTGTGAGCAGCAGTGAGACACATGGGATAATGCAGATCACCCCAGAGAGTGGCAGTGGAACACCTGTGACGATGCAAAGCCACCACAGTCAGCAGAAATAAACATATGAAATCACAGAAAGCCATCCCTGTAAGACACAGCAATAACCTGAAATTATGAGAAGCCACCTTTGTGAAAAGTAGATGATAATGTGGGATGACGCAGAGCCATGTGAATGAGCAGGATTTGTACACCAAGGATGATGCAGAGCCACCCTAGTGAGCAGAAGTGGGACACCTGACACACTGCGGAGTCACCCCAGTGAATGATGATGGGACAATTCAAACAAAGCTGAGCCACACCAATGAGTTGCAGTAAGCAACTTAATATGACACCAAACAACCCAAGTAAACTTCAGTGGGATGGTGCAGGGCTACTCAGGGCACAACAGGGAAACACCTACAGTCACAGAAAGCTACTACATAAATGGCAGTGAAACACTTGGGATGACACAGTGCCACTTTGGTGAGGTGCATTGGAACACCTAGGATGACTCAGAGCTACAAAACAAAACAAACAAAAAACAGCAGTGAGGCACAAAGCCACCCAAGAGAGTGGCCTTGAGAAATGTGATACCTCACAAAGCCATCAGAGAGGCAGTAAATGCAGATCCACCCCAGTAAACAGCAGTGGGATACCTAGAATGAGGAGGAGTCACCACAGTGAGCAACAATAGGACACCTGGGATGAAACCAAGCCACTATGGTGAAATGCAGTAGAACACCTGAAAGACATGAGAGCCACTCAATTAAATAATAGTGTGAAACCTGAGACTTTGTGAAGCCACCCACTGCGATGACAGTGAAACATATGTGATGATGCAGAACCACTTGAGTAAAACACATAAAACGGCACAGAGCAAACCCAGTAAACAGAAGTTGAAGAACTGAGACCACACAAAGCCAGCACTCAGAGCAGTTAAGAAGACCTTGAACAGAGTCACCTAAGTGAGTGGCAGTAAAACGTAAAACAACACAGAACCATTTCAGTGAGTGACAGTAGATACTTAAGATGATGCAGGCTTATGAATGTTTAACAGGCATACTAAATACAAATCTGCTTTAAAGTTTCAGGGATGCTTTACAGAATGTGTACCAATTTTACCTCAAGAAATCACTGGGTAAAACATGGGAAACAGAAAAATGTTTGTAGAAGTGGAACCCTGAAAATCCCTTCTTTACAAAAATATTAGTAAAAGCTATTTTGTCAAGTGTGTGTTTTATAAGAACAATATTTTTAACAAATTATTAATCATATGGGTTTGGCTGCTTTTATTATACAGATAATACTGAGTGCTAAGTTCCTGAGGTGTTTCAAAAAAGCTAGAATTACTGTAGCTTTGAACAAAAGATGTTTGGCACTGTTTTATGTTCCCCAAATTTTGTTTATAAAAAGGAGTTTATACTATAAAGACAGTGACTCAGTAAAAGTGTTTATTAACTGAATGACAACTCTCACTTTTTATAAATCTTGCAATAAAGTTGTGGCATAATTTTTTATTCATTGTTCTCTAAGAACCTGCTTTCAAACTCTTTTCAAAGCAGATTTTGTTACGTGCCCTGCTTACAAGTAAGAAAAACCTCATGAAGTGCTCAAATAAACTCTCATGTTCATGTACTAAAATAGCATTCAACCAACACTGAATTCCATTGAATGGTGGTGTTTTTATTGTGTACTCTTTTTGCAAATTTTGTAAATTTAGGTAAAAAACATCCACAATCAAAGCACTGTGTTGCAGTACTTTCACTGGGTGTTAATTATTAAGTGCCACTTAAATGAATCAAGATAGTTGCTGACTGCTACTGCAGATACATACATATAAAAAATTGTGTATATTGTACATAAATTTTTTATACGTGGGTATTTACAGTAGCAGTCACAAATTACTTTAAGTGATTTAAGTATCATTTTAACAAATGACATGGCTGAAACTGATGAAACATAATGCTTTGACAAAAAGTGTTGATTTACCTAAGTTCATAAAATTTGCACAAACAGTATATAATAAAATATTTAACAACAAGGAAGAATTGTGTTGGTGACATGCTATTTTGGTGAATGAAAAGGAGTGCTAATTCAAGCAAATCATGATGTTTTTCTTACTTTTTAGAGCAGTCAGAGAGCACTGGTCAAGAAAGGCTCAGAAAACTTTGCAAGTAGATTGTAAGAAAGCAATTAATCAAAAATTATTGAACAAATTTTTGCAAGATTTATAAGAAGTGATGTTTCACTTAGTGAATGAACAGATTTACTGAGTTTCTTCAATACCTGAACATATTGTTTTGGTAACAAATAACTTGAGTGACTGTCTCCAGTCAATAATGCACTAATTTGAATATTACCTGAAAATGACTGTAACTGTCTGTAGTAAGTAACACTTGTAAAATATAAGAGGACTGAAAGCATCTCTGTTCAATAGTTTAAGAACTTTGTTCTTCCACAGAAGGCAAATACTTGACATGAGATTTTTTCCTGACATTTTAAGCTTCTGTTTTCTAAAAACCTTGTGTGTTACCCACTAGTAACCCAATGTTTTCTTGATAAATATGTTACACATTCTGTAGAGCATCACTGAAACTTCACACCAGACTTGTATTCTATAGGTCAGTTAACTACCCATGCAAAACATGGTATTTGTTCAATGAGAAAAGAAGATACAGAGTGTTTTACATAAATGCAACTCAAGCAAACCTGTGTTTTGATTGTGATAAATGAAGTATAATAAACTTCTGTTACTTTGTAACCTACAAACAGATCTTCATTTTACTTTTTTGTTTGTTGGTAGTTTTCTTCATTTTCTTGTGAAATGTAAAATGTTCATTTTAGTGTCACAAAAACTAGTAGTCATTTCTGAGTTTCTCTAGAGTCTGTTGGTTCTGTAGCGTTAAGAATTTTACCACTATACAAAATATTTCCATGACATATCTCTAAGGTATTTTGGCTACAATATCTTTTCAAAGATACAGTGTTGTTGAAACTTCAAATTTTTGCTTCTGGACAATATATTTGAGAAAATTTCTCAACACATCATGACTGTAACAATAATGCTTGTTTTGCTTCTCAGCAGCCTTTTGGGTAAGATTCATTGTAGTATGTATTCTTAACAGAATATTGTGAGTGTTTTTCTCAAACAGTGTTTACTAATGTAGAAGGTTTAAAGTATCCCTTTTATAAAAATTTTTCTGAGGGGGAATGTTGAGACATTCACTCAAGTTATTTGTTATCAACACAATTCATTAAGATGAGTTAAAAACAATATTTCCAGTAAATATAAGTGGTGGCTTTTTTCTACTGAAACTTTTCCTCAAACAGTAAATTTAGGGCTGCAATAATTCTAAAGGTATCATACCTAAGAAGATGCAAAGCCACCTTATTTAGTGGCACTGAGACACCTGGGATTATACATACCCACTCTAGTATGCAGCACTGAGATATTTAAGACAACACAGAGACAACACTGAAAATGCCAATAAAACCATTAGGATATGTAGAGCCACTCCATTGAGTGGTAGTGAATAGCCTGGGATAGCACAAAGGTACCTCAGTGAATGGCACTGAGATACTTGGGATGAGGTAGACACACTCAGTGAGAATGAGAGGGAGCAACCCCAGAGAGTAAAAGTGGGATGCCGGGATGATGAGAAGCCACCCAATGAGAGGCAGTGTAAAAGCAGGGATGAATCAAGCCACCCCACATGGCAGCAGTGCAAAACAGATGACGTGAAGCCATTCCAAGGAATGGCCTTAAGACATCAATAATAACACAAACCCACCCTAGTCAATGACAGTGGTAAACCAAGGATGATAGGGAGTAATTCCATGGAATGGTCTTAAAGACACCAAGAACAACTAAAACCCACCTTAGTGAGTGGCCCTGGAGAACCATGAGCAATGCAGAGCCACTTCAGGGAGTGGCATTGAGACACTTGGGTTGACAAAAACCCACAACTGTTAGCTGTAGTAAAACATCAGAGAATATGTGGAACTGCTTCAATGAATAGCAATGGGCAACATGAGATGACACAGTGTAGCAACACAGAATGGCAGTAGGACAATTAGGATGATGCAGATCCATCATGTGAGTGACAGTGCAACACCTGTAATGAAATTGAGCCATGAGAGTCAGTAAGTGGGACACCTGGAATGATGCAAAGGCACTACAATGAGTGGCCTTAGTATGCCCTGTACGATATGGAGCCACCCCAGTGAGTGGCAGTAATACACCAGAAACAATGTTAATGTACTCTTTTCAGTAGTAGTGAGACACCTGGAATGATGCAGACTCATCTTATACAGTGACATTGGGACATCTGAAATAAAATAAATAAAATATAGCCACCATAGTGAGCAGAAGTGCAATACCAGTGTTGACACAGACACAGCCCAGGGATCAGCATTGAGACAGATTAAATAATGTGAGGTGACCAGAGAAAGTATAAGTGAGACACTAGTAACAACAAAGAGCTAACCAGTGATTAGCAGTAAAACACATGGTATGGTGCAAAGCCACACAGTGTGTGGCAGTTAAACAGCAGGAATGACCCAAAGCCACACTATCATCTGGCAGTAATACACCTGAGGCAACACAAGAACACGCTTAAACAGCATTGAGAAACCTGAAATAATTCAAAGCTATCCCAGTTAGTATCAGTAAATCACCTCCATGATGAATCTGCATCATCCTAAGTATCCTACTGTTATTCAGTAGTCTTGCTCTGCATCAACTCACATTTCCAATTGTTGCTGGATAAAGTAGTTTGACATCATCTCTTGTGTTTTACTGCAGCTAACAATTGTGGGCTTTTGTCAGCCCAGTTGTCTCAATACCACTCCCTGAAGTGGGTCTGCATTGTTCGTGGGGTGCCATGGCCACTTACTGGGGTGGGTTTTTGTTGTTCTTGGTGTCATTAAGGCCACTCCCTGGAATGGCTCTGTATCATCCCTAGTTTATCACTGCCACTCACTGGGTTAAGATTGTGGTTTTATTGGTGTCTTAAGGCCATTTTTGGAATGACTTCACAACATCCCCGGTTTTCCACTGCCACTCACCGTGGTGGCTTAACATCATCATGGCTCTTCCACTTTAACTCACTAGGGTTTCTCCCTGTCATTCTGTCTTTCATTACCATTCTCTGGGTGTCTCTGCATCATCCCAAGTTTCCCAGTGCCATTCACTGAGGTGGCTTTGTGATGTTCCATGTTTCTCAACGCCGCTCACTGGGGTGGCTCCACATGTCCTAATTGTTTCACTGACATTTTCCGGGTTGTCTCTGTGTTGTTTGAAATATCTTAGTGCTGCATATTAGTGTGATTCTGCACCTTCCCAGTGGTCTCATTGTCACTAAATAAAGTGGCTTTGCATAGTCTCAGGTAAGAAACTTTCAGAACTATTGCAGCCCAAAATTTACTGTTTGAGGAAACAATTTGGTTAAAAAAAAAGAGGGACCACTTCTATTTACTGTAAATATTGTTTCTGGAAAGATGATACCCAACATTCATTCTCAGAGGAACGTGTATAAAAGGGATGCTTTAAACATTCTATGTGAGTAGATGTTATTTGAGGAAAATACAAGTATTCTGATCAGAATAGATACTTCACCAAAAGACCAAGAATTGATGCAAGGATTCTTTTCAGAGTCAGTTTGACTGGAGAGATCTTCTGCAATATATTGCTTAGAAGTACATTTTTGTAGTTGCCTTAACACTGCATCTTTAAAGACTTGTTGTAGGCAAAATTCCTTAGATTTATGTCATAGAAATGTTTTGTATGGTGGTAAAATCCTTAGACTTTCAGAACTCACAGAATCTAGTGAGACTGAGAAATGTCTACTATTTTTTGAGACAATAAAGTGAATATTTTACATTTCTCATGAAAATGAAGAAAACCACCAACAAAAAAAGGAAGACTTCCTGATTGCAACTCACAAGGTAACAGAAGCTTATGATACTCCATCTATCACAATCAAAACACAGGTTTGCTTGATTTGCATTCATGTAAAGCACTCTGTGTATCTTCTTTTCTCACTGACCCTGTATCATGTACAATGCATTTTATTTGGATAGTTAACTGGCATACAGAATACAAGTCTGGTCTAAAGTTTCAGTGATGCTCCATGGAATGTGTAACATATATTCCTCAAAAAAAGAAAATAAAATATTGAGTTACAAATGGGTAACATCAAACTTTTGTAGAATGGAAAACAGAGACCTACCAAAATGTCAGGGAAAAAATTTTATGTAAAAGGTTTGCCTCTTTCGAAAAAACAAAGTTCTTATATTATTGAAATGAGATGCTTTCAGTCTTCTTATATTTTACAAATGTTGCTGACTGTGGACATTTAAAGTTGTTTTCAGGCAATTTTCAAAACACTGCATTATTGACTGAGGACATTTGTTCCTAAGACAATTTATCAGGATGAGTTCAGATATTGAACTCATTAGTTTCATTCACTAAATGAAACTTCCTATTTTCATAAATCTTGCAGATAAATTGTTGAATAATTTTAGATTCACTGTTTTCTTGCAACCTACTTGCAAATATTTCAGAGGCTTTTTTGATGAGTCCTTTTTAGCTGCTCTGAAAAGTAAGAAAAACCTCATCAGTTGCTTAAATTAGCTCTCATTTTCATGCACCAAAGTAGCATGCCACCAACAACTGATTCTCCTGTGACGTTGAATATTTTATTATGCACTGCTTGTGCAAATTTTATAAACTTAGGTGAATCAACACTTTCCATCAAAGCATTTTGTTTCAACAGTTTCAGCCATGTTCTTTTTTAAAATGGTACTTAAATCATTTAAGGCAATTGTTGAGTTAAAATGACATAAGGCAAACCAAGTGATCAACAGTGAAGTACCCAAGATCATGCAAAGTCACAACAATGAGTAACAGTGGAAAATCTTGGACAACACTGAGTCATCATAGTGAGCAGCAGTGGGACACATTGGATAATGCAGAGTCATCTTAGTAAACATGAGATGGACTCCTGAAATGACATGAAGCCATCCAAATGAGAAACAGTGGGAAACCTGAGATGAAATGCGGCCATCCAAATGCCCAGCAAAGGGACAACAGAAATGATGAAGACAAGTCAGCAAGTAACATTTGTGCCCCTTAAAGGATGCAAAGCTATGTCAGAAATTAGAAATGGGAGAGCTGAAACAACAGAGTCACCACAGAAAACAGCAGTGGAACAATTCAGATGATCCAGAACCACCCCAGTGAATGGGGATGAGAAAACAGATAAAACACAATCCCACTCTTGAATGTTAGTGGGACACCTGAGATAATGCATGTCCACTATGCAGGTTAGCTCTATATCATCTCATGTCTTCCCTTGTGACTCACACAAGTGATTCTTTGGTGTACCAGTCATCCCATTTTTATTCATTGAGGTGGCACTGTGAAGTCCCAGCTGTCATATTTCAGACCCATAACTACACAAGCACAGAGACTCAAGGCAACCTCTAAATATGACCAGCCACAGAGAATTCAGGCAGACACAAAACCTCACCAGCACTGAGAACTAAGGTAGACCCCCAAAATGACAAGCGCAAAGATCCCAGGCCAACCTCAAAACTGACCAGCACAGAGATCCATGACAATCTCCAACCTCACCAGCATGGAGACACCAGGTAAAACCTCAACCTGACTGGCTTCACAGACCCTGGGCAGATCTCCAAACTAACCAGCACAGAAAGCCCAGGAAGAACTCTAATCTGGTCAGGACAGAGACCCCATGAAGAAACTCAACATAACAAGCACAGAGACCCCAGAAGACCTAGAACCTGACCAGAAAAGTAACCCTCAGAAGACCCCCCAAGCTAATAGGACAGTATCCTATCAGCCTAAAAAGCTGACCACTAAGCATGATGATCTCCAGGTCCATCCATAATGTTGCAAATGGCAATATTTCATCTTTTCTTATAGCTGAATAATATTCCATTTTGTATATGTACCACAGCTTCTTTATCCAATCATCTGTCGCAGGGCACTTTGGTTGTTTTCATGTTTTGGCCACTGTGAATGTTTTGGCCATTGTGGTACATAAGTCTTTGTGGACAAAGGTTTTCAAGTATTTTGGGTAGATTCCCAGAAGGGGGATTGCTGGATCAAATGGCAGCTCCATTCCCAATTTTCTGAGGAATCTCCACACCACCTTCCACAGTGGCTGTACCAGTTTGCACTCCCACCAGCAGTGTACCAGAGTTCCTTTTTCTCCACATCCTCTCCAGCACTTGTTTTTCCTTGTCTTGTTGATAATAGCCATTCTCACAGGTGTGAGGTGTTATCTCATTGTGGTTTTGATTTGCATTTCCCTGATAGCTAATGAGGATAAGCATTTTTTCATATGTCTGCTGATCATTTGTATTTCTTCATGGGAGAAGTGTCTGTTTAGTTCTTCTGCCCACTTTTTAATTGGGTTGTTTGTTTTTTTGTTTTTAAGTCTTATTAGTTCTTTATATATTTTAGATATTAGACCCTTATCTGTTGCATTATTTGCAAATATTTTCTCTGATTCAGTTAGTTGTGTTTTTGCTCTGTTGATGGTTTCTTTTGCTGTGCAGAAGCTTTTTAGTTTGATCTAGTCCCATTCATTTATTTTTGCTTTTACTTCCCTTGCCTTTGAGGACAGGTTCAAGAAGTCTTCCTTGAGTCCTAGATCTATAAGTTTAGTACCAATGTTTTCTTTTATACAGTTTATTGTTGCAGGTTTTATATGAAGGTCTTTAATCCATTTTGACTTAATTTTTATATATGGGGAGAGTTCACAGCTCAGGTTCATTCTTTTGCATATGTTTTTCCAGTTTTCCCAGCACCACCTACTAAAAAGGCTGTCTTTTCCCCATTGTATGTTTTTTGCTCCTTTATCGAAAATTATTTGTCCATAAATTTGTGGGTTTATTTCTGGGTCATAAGCCAGACAGAAAAGAGGAAGAACTGTATGGAATGTAAAACTGAAAGCAAATAAAAAAGAAATGAACAAACAAACAAATAACCCATGGACACAATCAATAGTTTAATGTTCATTTGGGGTCAAGTGGGTTAGGGAGGGGAGAAAGGGGAGGAGGTGGGAGAGGAGTGGGGGAAGCTAAATATAAAGTGATGGAAAGAGAAGTCACATTAGGTGGTGATCTTATTATACAACAAGTTGACAATGCACTGTAAAATTGTTTACCTGAAACCTATGTAATCCTTGCTAATAGATTCACCCCAATAAGTCTAACAATAAAAATTAATTAAAAATAAAAAATAAGAAATTAAAAGCTGACCAGAAGAGAGATCAAAACAGATGAGCACAGAGTTTCCAGGCACATATTGCACATAAGAAGAATAGAGACACAAGAAAGACACTAATTGTGACTGCTACAGAGACATCAGAAGACTATTAAGTACAATAGCACAGAGGCCACAGGAAGACTCCAAACCTGCATGTGCAGAGACTTCATGCAGACCCCCAACCTGACAAGTACAGAGACTCCTTAAAGGCGCAAATTGATATGTCATAAAGATCCTAAGAAGACCACCAACCTTACCAACAAAATTACTCACAACAGATGCTAAACCGGGCTAACACAGAGACACTAAATAGACACCCAACTTGACTACCACAAAGACTCCAGGCAGACCTCAAACTTGCCCAAAGCACAGAGACTAAGGCTGACCCCCATCCTAACCAGCACATGGATGCCCAGCAGGCCCCCAATATGACCAGCATGAAGACCCCAGGCAGACAGAAAGTCCAGCAAAACCCCAACAGTACCAGCAAAAAGACACCTGACTGATCTTCCACATTAAGAGCACATAGACCATGAGAAGATCTGCAAAGTGATCAAAATAGAGTCCTCAGGCAGATATCTCTATGACTAGCACAGATAGCCAGGCAGACCCCAAACATGACCAGGAGCCAGACCAGAGGCAGTCCCTAAACCTCACTGTGCACAGAGATCCCCAGAAGACTCTTACCCTGACCATCACTAAGTCCCCAGGCAGACACCCAATCTGACCACCATAGAAACCCCAAGATGGCCTCCAACCTGACTAGTAAATAGACCCCTGTCTGATCCCCACCTGATTGGGAACAGATACCCTTAGCCTCTCTGTAACCTGACCAGCACAGAGATGAAGACAGACACTCAACATGATCATCACAGAGCCTCCAGCAGACCTAAAACATGAAAAGCAATGAGACTAATGCTGACCCCCAACCTGACCAGAACAGTACCCTACCATTTCCCCAATGATACCAGCAGAGATTTAACCAGACGCCCAACCTGACCAGCACAGAGAGTCCAAGAAGTCCCCGAATTTGTGCAGCAGAGACTCCAGGAAGACTTCCAACCTGAGCAGCACAGTGGCTTCTGGTATAGCCTTCAAATGACTGGGCTCGTAAGTATAAGTATGACCTCTAACCTCACCATCACAGAGAACCCTGGCAGGCCCTCAACCTGAAGAGCACCAAGGCCCCCTGCAGACCTCAAACCTAACCAGCACAGAGACCCAAGACAGAAAGACCTGTGACCAGCACAGGGACCCAAACAGGTCCCCAACCTAACCAGCACAGTCTCCCCAGACAATCACAAATTCTGACCAGCAGATTCCCCTGGCAGACCCTCAACCTGACCAGCACTGAGACTCCTGGTAATCTTCTAACCTAACCAGCAAGAAATCACCAGCAGAATGCCAACCTGACCAGAAGAGTACCCAGAAGTCCCCCAACCTGAGTAGCAGGAAGATCAAACCAGACCTCCAACCTGACCAACTCAGATCCCAGGCAGGCCTTTATCATTACTAAGCACAAAGACACCCAGAAGACCCCTGACATAACTTGCACATTAAACCCTGGCAGACCCATAACTGAACCAGCACAAAGTCCCAAGGCAGACTCTCAACATGACCAGCCACAGAGAACTCAGGCAGACAACCAACCTTACCAGCACAGAGACCCAAGGCAGACCCCCAGCATGAGAAGCACGGAGACCTCAGGAAGACCTCAAAACTTACCAGCACAAAGACCCTAGGCAGTCTCCAATTTCACTAGCACTGAGACACAAGGTAAACCCACACCTGACTGGGGGCAAAGTTTCTGAAAAAAACCCCAAATAGACCAGCAAAAAGACCACAGGCAGACATAAAAACTAATCACCACAGTGACCCCAGGAAGACCCCAAACCTGACCAGTACAGATACCCCAAGAGACCCCCAACTTGACCAAAACAATAAACTCCAGGAGGACCCCAAACTAATCATCACAGAAACTCCCAGAAGACCTCATCCTGACCAGCACAGAGACCCTGGGAAGGAACCCATCCTCCCCAGCACAGACACCCCCAACTAACCCCAACCTCATTAGAACATAAACCCCCACCTATCTCAAATTTGACCAACACAGAAACCTCAGAAAGAAACTATACATGACAAGCACAGGGTACCTTGCAGACCTAAAACATGACCCAAAACAAAGACCTCCGACAGACACTAAACCTGATAATCACAGCACTCACGATTCAATTAACCTGACCAGTGGAAAGACCCCAGCAAACATCCCAACAGACCAACACAGATATCCAAATTAGACCCCTGACCTGACCGGGCACAAAAATCTTCAGTACATTCCATTTTATCCAAGACAGAAAACCCTAACAAGATCCCAAAAGAACCAGTATAGAGACTCCTGGCAAACCCCCAACATGACCATCACAGAGATCCTGAGCAGACCACAAACCCGACCATCAAAAAAAGCCACAAAACCCCCCAACCTGACCAGAAAAGAGCCCCAAATGTAGACCTGCAAGGTGACCAGAAAAAAGACCTCAGGCACACCCAAGACTATTAGAGAGACTTTAGCAGCCCCGAAACCTTACCAGGTTGGACCTTAGGCAGATTCCAAAAGTGATGGGGAACAGAGATCCCCAGCACGACCTCAACCTGCCCAGCATAAAAACTCTCAATGTACACTAGTTGGACCAAAACCGAGATCACACACCAACCTCAAACTTGATTAACACAGAGTCCTCAGGCACAAATTCAACATGACAAGCACGGGGACCCCTAGAACCTGACCAGAAAAGAAACCCTCAACAGAAATCTACCCTGACAAGCACAGTACCCAGTAGTCCATTAACCTGATGAGCAGAGAGACCTCAGCAAACCTCTAAACAGGCCAGCACAAGTACCCCAAGCAGACTCCCAACCTGACCAGGCACAAAGATCTTCAGCACATCCTCATCCTAACAAGCACAGATAACCCTGACAGAACCTCAAATGACCAGCATAGAGACTCCTGGCAAATTCCTAACATGGCCATCACAGAGAGCCTGAGCTAACCCCAAACCTAACCATCTCAGACAGCCCCAGCAGACTCCTAATCTGTCCAGAAGAGATTTCCCAATGCAGATCTGTATGGTGACCATAACAGAGACCACAGGCACACAAGAGACCAGCAGAGACCCCAGCAGATGAGTTCAAACCTCAGGCAGATTCCAAATGTGACTGGAAACAGAGAACCTCAGGCAGACTTCAAAACTGATGATCACAGAAACACCAGGCAAACCTCCAACCTCACAAACAGAGAGTCCTGAGGATGATCCCGAAACTGACCAGCACTAAACCCCCCAGCAGAACACAAACCTGAACAAAACAGAGAATCCCAGCAGGACCCAAAAACAATTACAACAGAGATTAGCAGAAGACCTCAACCTGGCCAGCAAATGGACCCCAAATAGAAACCCAACCTGCACAGCAAAAGGAAACATGACTGATCCCAACCTGACCAGAAGAGACACCCGTCACTGATCTTAAACTTGGCCAACACAGAGACCTCAGGCAGAAACTCAACATGACAAGTACATGGACCCCAGCAGACCTAGAACCTGACCAAAAAGAAGACCCTCAACAGAAACCAAACCTGACAAGCACAGTACCCAGCATTCCATTAATGTAACTAGAAGAGAGACCCCAGCAAATCACCAAACAGACCTGCCTAGATACCACAAGCACACCCCCAACCTGACCAGGCACAAAAAATCTCCCGCACAGAGAACCCTGACAGAATCACCAAATGACCAGCATAGAAACTCCTGACAAACTCCAACCTGACCATCATAAGAGCCCCAGCAGGCCTCTCACCTGATCAGCACAGAGAGCCCCAAGAGACCCCCAACCTGACCAGAACAGATCCCCCATGTAGACCTCCAAAGTGGCCAAAACAGATTCGCCAGGCATACATGAGACCAGCAGAGAGACATAAGCAGACCCAAACCTGACCAGGAAAGACCCTAGGCAAATACCAAATGTGAATAGAAAACTAGACTCTCAGTAGAATCCCAATCTTCCCAGCACAGAGAACCACAACAGACTGAAACCTGAATGGAACAGAAACCCCCCACCGACCTCAAACTTGACCAACAAAGAAACCTCAGCCAGAAACTACATTACAAGAACAGGGACCCTGCAGACCTGGAACCAAACAAGGAAAGAGACCATCAATGGACACAGTAACCAGGGCTCTATTAACCTGACCAGGAGATAGACCTCAGCAAGTCTCCAAACACACCAGCAGAGATATCCCAAGCACACCCCCAACCTGACCACGCACAAAGATCTCCAACCCAACTCAATTCTAACCGCCACTGAGAACACTGACAGAACCCCCAAATGATCAAAGTAGAGACTATTTTCAGATTCCCAACCTAACGACCACAGACAGCCCTAGCAGACCCCAACCTGACCAGAAGAGAGCCTCCAATGTCAACCTCCTCGACCACAATAGAGAACCCAGAAACACATGAGACCAGCAGAAAGACACTAGCAGACCCCAAACCTGACCAGAACAGTCCACAGGCAAATTCCAAATGTGACTGGGAACAGAGACATCCAACAGACCACTAACCTCACCAGAACAGAGTCCCCAGGCAGACAACCAATCTGACGAGCACAGAGACCACATGGAGACCTCCAACCTGTATAGCATAGAGAAACCCAGAAGACTCCTAAGCTGAATAGCACAGATGCCTCCAGTAGAACCCAAAGCTCACCAGCACAGAGACTGGCAGGAGACTAAAAATCTGACAAGCACACTGACCACCAGCCAACATCCTACCTGACCAGGACAGAGGTCACAAGCAGACACTCAACACAAGCACCGAGATGCCAGCAGACCTGGTACCTGACCAACAAAGAAACTCCAAGCACATCCTCAACCAGATAGGCACAGTACCCCATCTGACCAGCAAAGAGTCCCCAGGCATACCTTCAACATGACCAGAATAAAGACCTGAGTCAGACACTAAGTTTGACCAACACAGAGACACAAGCAGACTCAAAAATACACCAGAATAGAGATCTCAGGCAGACCTTCAACCTGACTGGGCATAAAAACCCCATTCATATCCCCAAGCTGACAAACACACAGACCCCTGAAAGACCAAAATTGACATGTCAGAGACCCCAGGAAGACAGTCAACTTTACCAAAACAATTACCCCTGGCAGACCCCAAACCAGGCCTTCACAGAGACCCTAGGCAGACACCTGACCCGACCAGCACAATGACCCCAAGCAGACCTCAAACCTGACCAGGCACAGAGACCCCAGGCTGACGTTTATTTTGACCAGCACACAAACTCCCAACAAACCTCCAAACTGACCAGCAAAAAGATCCCAGTCAGAAAAGCAACATGACCAGCACAGAAATCCCAGCAGAACCCCACTTAACCAACAAAGAGAAATCTGACAGATCCCCAAACTGAACAGCAAGCAGACTCCCAGCAGACCTGTTACCTGACAACAACAGAGTTCCAAGGGATATATCCCTATGACAAGAAGAAAAACGAATCGGACCCCAAATATGACCAGGACAAAGACCAAAGGCAGGCCCCAAAACTCACTGAGTACAGAGAACCACAGAAGATACCTAAGCTGACCAGCACTAAGTCCCCAGGCAGACACCGAATCTGACCAGCACAGAGATCCACAGAAGACCTTCCACCTGATTAGAACAGAAACACCTGGCTGATCCACACCTTACTGGGACAGAGACCCCTGCCTTGCCCATAACCTGACCAGCAAAAAGATGAAGGCAGATACTCACCGTGAGGATCACAGAGACTCCAGCAGACCTAAAACATGAAAAACAATGAGATCAATGCTGGACCCCAACGTGACAAGCACTATACACTACCATTTTCCTAACAATACCAGAAACGATTTAACCAGACCCCCAAACTGACCAGCACATAGAGTCCCAGCAGACCCCCAAACTATGCAGCAGAAACCCCAGGCAGACCTCAAACCTGAGCAGCACAGTGGCTTCTGGCACACCCTTCAAATGACCGGGCACATAAATCCCAGTATGAACCATAACTTGATCAACGCAGAGACTACTGGCAGACATCAAACCTGACCAGCACAGGGACACCAGGCAGAGAGCTCCTGAACAACACGGAGAACCCAGCAGACTGCCAACCTATTTACCACAGACGTGCCAGAAAAACACCAATTCTGATGAGCAGAGACCCCTGGCACACCCCCAACGTGACCAGCACAGAGACCTCCATCATCAAGAACCCAACCATCAAGAAATCATAAGCAGAACCTCAACCTTACCAGAAGAGTATCCAGAAGTCCCCCAACCTGAGCAACAGGAAAATCAAACAAGACCTCCAACCTGAGCAGCACTGAGACTCAGGCAGACCCTTATCATTACTGGGAACAGAGACACCAAGATGACCCATGACATGACCAGCACATGAACCCCTGGCAGGCCCGTAACCAGACCAGCACAGAGATCCAAGGAAGACTCTCATTATGACCAGTCACAGAGAACTCAGGAAGACACCCAACCTGACCAACAGAGAGATCAAAGGCAGACCCCAAACATAACAAACACAGAGACCCAAGGCTGAGCTCAAAACTGACCAAATCAGAGACCTCAAGCACTCTCCAACCTTACCAGCACAGAGACACCAGGTAAATCCTCAACCTGACTGGATACAAAGTTCCTGAGCAGACCCCCCAACCTGACTAGCATAGAAACCTTAGGAATTTCTATAAACTGACCATCATAGAGACCCCAGGCAGACCTCAAACCTCACCACAGCAGAGACCCCAGGAAAAGCCCCAAGCTGACCAGCACAAAAACCACAGCAGACCCCCAACCTGACCAAAACTGAGAACCCCAGCAGGATGCCAAACTAATCAGCACAGTAATCTCCAGAAGACCTCAAAGTGACCAACACAGACACACTGAGCAGAAACCCAACGTTCCCAGTACAGAGACCCCTGACTGACCCCAACCTGACCAGAACAGTAACCCTGCATCTACTTCAAACTTGACCAACACAGAAACCTCAGGCAGAAACTCAACATGACAAGCAGAGTGTACCCCATAGACCTGGAACCTGACCAGGAAAGAGACCTCCAACAGATATGCACCCTGACAATCCCAGTACCCAGCAGTTTATTGACATGACCAGCAGAGTAACCCCAGCAAATCTCTAAACAAACCAGCAAAGATACCCCAAGCACACCCAATCTGATAAGGCCCCAAAATCTCCAGCACATCCCCATTCTAACCAGGACAGAGAACACTGACAGAACCCCCAAATGATAAGCATAGAGACTCCTGGCAAACTCCCAACCTGACCATCACAGAGAGCCCTAGCAGACCCCAAAATTGACCATCACAGAGAGCCCCAGCAGACACCCAATCTGACCAGAACAAAGTCCCCAATGCAGACCTCCAAGGTGACAAGAATAGAGACCCCAGGTACACCCGAGACCAGCAGAGAGAGACCAACAGAGCCCAAACATGACCAGGACAGTAACCAGGAAGATTACAAAAGGGACTGTGAAAAGAGACCCTCATCACAACCTCAACCTGCCCAGACCAGAGATGAATGACTGATCCCAACCTGACCAGAACAGACAACCCCTCGCAGACTTCAAACTTGACCAATACAGAGACCTCAGACAGAAACTCAACATGACAAACACAGAGACCCCTGTAACCTGAAACCTGACCAGAAAAGAAACTCCCAGCAGACACTCAGCCTGACAAGTACAGTCCTGAGCAGTCCTTTGACCTGTCCAGCAGAGAGTCTCCAGCAAATGTCCAAAGAGAACAGCACAGATAACTTAAGTAGACCCCCATTCTGACCAGGCACAATGAACTCCACCTCCCCATCCTTACCAAAACAGAGTCATGACAGAAACCCAAAATGACAAGCATAGAGAATCCAAGCAGACCTCTAACCTGACAATCACAGAGAGCCCCAGCAGACTCCAAACCTGACCATCACAGAGAGCTCGAGCATACACCCAACCTGACCAGAACAGAGCCCCCAGTGCAGACCTCCAAGGTAACAAGAACAGAGACCCCAGGCACACCCAAGACCAGCAGAGAGACTCCAGTGGAGCCCAGACCTGACCAAGAGACCCCAGGCTAATTCCAAATGTGAGTGGGAACAAAATTCCTCAGCAGAACCCCAACATGCTTAGTACAGAGACCCCTGACTGAGCAGGGGGTCAGTTTGGAGATCTGCTCAGGGTCTTTGTATCCTTTCAGGGTGGAGGTTTACCTGGTGTCTGTGCTGGTTAAGTAGGTTATCTGCTTGAGTTCTCTGTGGCTGGCCATGTTGAGAATCTTCCTTGGTTATCTGTGCTGCTTTGATTTTTAACCTGCCAGGGGTTTATGTGCCAACCATGTCAAGGGTCTTCTGGGTATCTGTGTTCCCAGCAATAATAAGGGTCTGCCTGCAGTCTCTGTACTGATCAGGTTGGAGGTCTGGTTTGATCTTCCTGCTGCTCAGTTTGGGAGACGTATGGGTACTCTTCTGGTCAGGTTGGGGGTGTTCCAGGGGTCTGTGCTGGTCAGAATTGGTGTTTATCTGGAGAGTCTGTGCTGATCAGGTTCAGCATCTTTTGTGGTCTCTGTGCCGGTCAGTGGTTCTCTGCCTGGCCTCTCTGCTAGTCAGATTTGAAGGCTGCTCAAGATCTCTGTGCTGGTCAGAGCTGTGGTCTGTCAGGGGTTTCTGTAATGGTCAAATTAGGGGTCATACTAGGATGATGTGCCCAGCATGTTAAGGGCAAGTCAGGGGTCTCTGTGCTGCTCAAGTTAGAGGTCTACCTGGGGTCTCTGCTGCACAGGTTAGGGGTCTGCTAGGACTCTCTGTGCTGCTCAGGTTGGGGGTCAGCATTTGTCTCACTGATTTTTGGGTTCTGGATTTGAAGTCCTGTGATCATCACATATAGTGTCTGCCTTGATCTCTGTGCTGGTCAAGTTATGGGGAGGCAAGAGATCTCTGTTCCCAATAAGGTGAGGATCGGCTAGAGGTCTCTGTTCTAGTCAGGTTGTAGGTGTTCTGAGGGTGTCTGTCTGCCTAGGGACTTATGCTGATCAGGTTAGGGGTCTTCTGGAAATCTCTGTTCTCACTGAGGTTTGGGGGCTCACTTTGGTCTCTGTCCTGGTCATGTTTGGGGTGTGCTTGGTGTCTGTGCTGGTCACAGGTTATTTGCCTGGAGACTGTTTTGGTCAGGTTGCAGATCTGCTGGACATCTTTGTGTTGTTCAGATTAAGAATCTGTCAGATGTTTCTTTGCTGGTACAGTTGGGGGTCTGCTGGGGTCTCTGTTCTGGTCTGCCTAGGCTTTCTATGCAGGCCTGGTTTGGGGTCTGCTGGGTTTAATCGTGCTGATAACACTGGAGTCTTTCTGGGATCTGTATGACATGTCAGTTTGGGTATTTCTGGGGTCTTTGTGCTTGTCAGGTTGTGGGTATGCATCTCTGTCCTGGTGTACTTGGACATCTACTGCTGTCTCTGTGGTGATCACATTTAATATCTGCCTTGGGTCTTAATGCTACTCATGTGGAAGGTATGCCTGGGGACTCTGTTCTGGTCAGGTTGGGAGCATTTGTGGGTCTCTGTGCTGTGCAAATTGGGGTTCTGCTGAGAATCCCTGTTCCCAGTCACATTTAGAATCTTCTTTGGGTCTGTCTTGGTCAGGTTTGGGGTCTGCTGGGGTCTCTCTGCTGGTTTCATGGGTGCCTGGGTTCTCTGTTCTGGTCACATTGGAGGGTCTGCACTGGGAGCTTTGTTTTCGTCAAATTGGGAGTCTGGTGAGCTCTTGTGATGATCGTATTGTGGTTTGCCAGGATTCTCTATGCTGGTCATTTGGGAGTTCTGTCAGGGTTCTCTCTGCTGGTTAAGATGAAGATGTGCTGGAGATCTTTGTGCCCAGTCTGGTTTGGGGGTTGCTTTGAGTATCTATACTGGTCTGTTTGGAGATTTCCTGGTGTCTTTCTGCGGTTAAGGTTAATGGACTGCTGGTACTGTGCTTCTTAGGTTGGGTGTCTGTTGGGGGTCTCTTTTCTGGTGAGGTTCCAGGTCAGCAGAAGTCCCTGTTTTTACCATGTTAAGTTTCTGACTGAGTTCTCTGTGTTGGTGACATTTTAGGTCAGTGGGGGAAGGGTCTCTGTTCTGATCAGGTTTTAGTCAGTTGTGGATCTCTCTGCTGGGCAGAGTGGGTTCTTCTAAAGGTCTCTGTTTCTAGTCACACTTAGTACCTGCCTGGGATCTGTCATGGTCAGGTTTGAGTCTGCTGGGATCTCTCTGCTGGTCTCATGTGTGCCTGGCTTCTCTGTTCTGGTCACCTTAAACGTCTGCATTGGGGGCTCTGTTCTGGTCAGGTTGAGGGTCTGCTGGGGCTCTCTTTGATGGTCAGGTTAGGGGTTGTCAGGAGTCTTTATGCAGGTCATTTGGGGGTTCTGTCAGGGTTCTCTGTATTGATTAAGATAGGGATGTGCTGAGATCTTTGTGCCTGGACAGGTTGGTGGTCTGCTGTGATATCTATGCTGATCTGTTTGAAGATTTGCTGAGGTCTATCTCCTGGCCAGGTTAGGTGTCTGCTGGTTGTTTCTTTCCTGGTCAGGTTAAATTTCTGGTAGGGTCCCTGTGCTTGTCATGTTGAGTTTCTGGCTGATGTCTTTGTGTTGGTCAAGTTTAAAGTCCCATGGTGGTCTTTGTCCTGGTCAGGTTGGGGATCTGCCAGCAGTCTCTGTGATTGTGAGGTTAAGAGTCATACTGGCAATTAATAGGCCCAGTAATCTTAAGTGTATGCCAGTGGTCTCTGTACTGCTAAAGTTTGATTTCTGCCTGGGGCCTTTTATGCACAGGTTGGGGGTCTGCTAGGAGTCTCTGTTCTGGTCAAATTGGGAGTCTGGTGAATTCTCTGTTGATGTTGTTGGAAAAATGGTGGGGTTCCATGCTGCTCAGGTTGGGGGTCAGCATTTGTCTCATTGCTTTCCACGTTCCAGGTCTGCTGGAGTCTCCATGATCATCAGCCTTGATCTCTGTGCTGGTCAGGTTATGGGAAACCTAGGTGTCCTGTTCCTAATTAGGTGGGTATTGGCAAGGGGCTACTTTTCTAGTCAGGTTAAAGTTCCTCTGGAGGTCTCTGTGCTGGTCAGAATGGGTGTCTGCCTGGGGACTTATGTCTGGTCAGGTTAGGGGTCTTCTGGTGACTTCTGTGCACAGTGAGGTTTGGGGACTGCCTTTGTTCTGTGTCCTTGTCATATTTGGAGTCTGACTGGGTCTCTGTGCTAGTCACAGGGATATCTGCCTGGGGACTCTGTTTTCGTTAGGCTGCAGGTTTGCTGGGCCTCTGTATGCTGTCCAGGCTATGGATCTGTCAGTGTTTCTTTGCTGATCCAGTTGTGAGTCTGCTGTGGTTTCTGTGCTGGTCGTCTTATTTTTCTGCCTGTGATCTGTGTGTTGATCAGATTGAGTCTGCCAGGAGTCTGTGTGCTGTTCAGTATAGAGGTCAGCCTGGAATCTCTGTGCCTGGTTAGGTATGAGGTCTGCCTGGGATCGGGGTGCTGGTCAGGAAAGGTGTCTGCCTAGGGTCTCTGTGCTGACCTGGTTTGGGGTTTGCTGGGGGTAATTGGGTTGGTAAGGTTGGTGGTCTTCCTGGGGTCTCTATGAAATGTCAATTTGGGTCTTTCAGGAGTCAATGTGCCTTTCAGGTTGAAGTTCTGCATGGGTTCTCTGTGCCCAGTCAGCTTGAAGGTCTGACTGAGGTCTCTATGCTGGTGTATTTGAAAGTCTGCTGGTATCTCTCTGGTGGTCACACTTAGTGTCTGCCCTAGTTCTCTATGCTGGTCATTTTGAAGGTGTGTCTGGGGACTCTGTGCTGGTCAGATTGGGGTCTGTTTTGATCTCTCTGCTGGTCAGATATGGGGAACTGATAGGATACTGTAACTATTAGGTTGAAGGGCTGCTGGGGTTCTCTTTTTTGGTCAAGTTCAATGTCTGCTGGGGTCTTTGTACTTGTCACATTGAGTGTCTGCCTGAAGCTTCTGTCTTGGTCATGTGGGAAGTTGACTGGGGGTCCCTGGACTGGTCAGGTTATAAGTTTGCTGGGGGTCTTTGTGCTGGTGAGGATTGAGACCTGCTGGCAGTATCTGTGCAATTCAGCTTAGGGGTCTTCTGGGGATCTCTATGCTGGTCAGGTTGGAGGTCTACATGGGGTCTCTGTACTGGTCAGATTAGTTGTCTGCCTGGGGTCTCTTTGCTGGTCAGGTTAGGTGTCTGCTGGAGGTCTCTGTGATGGTCAGGTTGGGGATCTGAGAGGAATCATTATTATGTCATTTGGGGGTTCTGTAAGGGTACTCAGTGCTGGTTAGAATGGGGATGTGTTGGAGATCTTTATGCCTGGTCAGGTTGGGGGTCTGCTTGGAGTATCTGTGTTTGGAGATTTGCTGAAATTTCTCTGTTGGTCAGGTTGATGAACCTCTGGGTACTGTGCTTGTCAGATTCAGTATCTGTTGGGGGTCTCTTTCCTGATCAGGTTCCAGGTCTGCAAGGGTCCCTGTTCTTGCCAAGTTGAGGTCCCTGTGTTGGTCAATTTTGAGGTGGGTCGTGGGTCTCTGTTCTGGTCAGGTTTTGGTCAGTGGCTTGTCTCTGTACTGAGCAGGTTGGGGTTCTGCTGAAAATCTCTGTTCCTAGTCACATTTGGAATCTGCCTGAGGTCTGTCCTGGTCAGGTTGGGGTCTGCTGGCATCTCTCTGCTAGTCTCGGGTGTGCCTGGCATGTCTGTTCTAGTCTCCTTCAAGGTTTGCATCAAAGGTTCTCTTCTGGTCAGGCTGGGGGTCTGCTGGGGCTCTCTGTGATGGTCAGATACAGGGTCTGATGGACTTTCTGTGATGGTCATGTTCAGAGTTTTATGGGGCTTTCTGTGATGGTCACATTTGGGGTCTGAGAGAAGTTTCTATGCTGATAATTTGGGGGTTCTGTCAGGGTTTTCTGTCCTGGTTATGATGAGGATGTTCTGAAGAATTTTGTAGCTGGTCAAGTTGGAGGTGTTCTTGGGATGTTATTTGCTGGTCTGTTTAGAGATTTGCTGGGGTCTCTCTGCTGGTCAGGTCAATGGACTGCTGCATACTTCGGTTTTCAGGTTGGGTATCTGTTGGAGGTCTATTTCCTGGTTAGGTTTCAGGTCTGCATTGACTCTGCTTGTCTTGTAGTTTCTGCCTGAGGTTTCTCTGTTGGTCAAGTTACAGGTAAGTGTGGGGGTTGCTGTTCTTGTCAGGTTTGGATCTGTCTGGGGTCTCTTCACTGGGCAGGTTGAATTTCTGCCTGGGGTCTTAGTGCTGGTCAGGGTGAGGTCTTCTGGGGCAATTTTTGCTTATTATTTTGGCATCCTGTTGGGGTTCTCTGTTATGTTAAGGTTGGGGGTCTGCTGTTGTCTTGTGCTGGTCAGGTTGGGGGTCTTACTGGGGTCTTTATGGTGGTGAGATTGGAGATCTTCCTGGGGTCTCTGTGATGGTAAGTTTATAGGTCTGCCTGGAGTTTCTGTGCTAGTCAGTTCCTAAGTTTGCTTAGGGACTTTGTCCCAGTCATGTTGGTGGTTTACCTGGTGTCTCTGTGCTGGTGAGGTTGGAGATTGCCTGAGGTCTCTGATCTGGTCATTTTTTTAAATTCATTTTTATTGTTAGACTTATTGGGGTGACATCTGTTAGCAAGGATTACATAGGTTTCAGGCATACAATTCTACAGTGCATTGTCAACTTGATGTATAATGAGTTCACCACCTAATGTGACTTCTCTTTCCATCACCTTATAGTTAGCTTCCCCCCTCCTCTCACACCCCCTCCCCTTTCTCCCCTCCCTAACCCACTCGTCCCCAAATAAACATTAAACTATCGATTGTGTCCATGGGTTATTTGTTTGTTCATTTCTTTTTTCTTTGCTTTCAGTTTTATATTCTGCATATGAGTGAAATCATGCAGTTCTTTGTTTTTTCTGTCTGGCTTATTTCACTTAGCATGATGATCTCCAGGTCCATCCATTTTGTTGCAAATGGCAATATTTCATCTTTTCTTACAGCTGAGTAATATTCCATTGTATAAATGTACCACAGCTTCTTTATCCAGTCATCTGTCGCAGGGCACTTTGGTTGTTTCCATGTTTTGGCCACTGTGAACAGCGCTGCAATGAACATTGGGGTACATAAGTCTTTGCGGACAAAGGTTTTCAAGTTCTTTGGGTAGATCCCCAGAAGGGGGATTGCTGGGTCAAATGGTAGCTCCATTCCCAATTTTCTGA
>PVJL010009236.1:0-59164 GCA_004026885.1 Lyroderma lyra
GTACTTGGAGATCGCAGCGGGGGGGCAGGGGGGGCCTTTCCGAAGTTCCTGTCATGTGCCAGTTACTCCGTAGGCACCAGTAGTCAGCAGAGGGAGAGGCCTTGAGTGACAACTTGTGTGCTGCTCGGGGAGTAGACAACATGAAAACACACAATGGACAGGCCACTTCTGGACCAGGTGCCTGAGTGCACCAGGACAGTAGAGGGGGCGTCACAGTGGTACCTGGCTTGGCAGGGATGGTGGTTTAAGGAAAGCCTCCCTCGGGCAGGGGACACCTGAATGAAAACCTGTTTGGCAAGGAGACAGCTGTGTCAGGATCTGGGATAAGATTGTTCCAGGCAGAGCGGGCGGCAAATCATCTTGACGTTGGGCTTGGGCTTGGCCTGTTTGCAATACAAGGAAGAGGCCAGTGTGGTTGGAAGGGTGGGCACAGAGGACTGGTTGGACATGAGCTTGGGGTGTCTCAGGACCTTGCAGGCTAGGATCTGGGGTCGGGGTTTTATTATAGGTGCCATGGGGAACCGTAGGAAGATACTGAGCAATGCTTCCTGTCCTGCAGTGATCTCTTCTATTGCTGTAAAGTGCATGGGGTACGGGGAGGTGCGTGGGGGGATGGGGAGGCGCATGGGGGACGGGGAGGTGCATGGCAATGTGGTGGTAGCTCAGGGGAGGACACAATGATGGCTGGTGGCAGTGAAGACAGAAGACAGGACAGGTGGGAATCCATCCAGGTAGAGCCGATAGAACTTACTGATGGGTGGATGGATGTGTGAAGGTCAAAGAGAGGATTCTCCTCCCCAGATACAGCTGGACAGTGAGACGGGGTATTTAGAGTCCCCACTGACTGCATAAGCTTCACTTCCTTCCTTTTTGCTTCAGGAGGCTGAGAAGCCTGTGATGCCAGGAGAGGAGGTTAGGGGATTACAAAGCACGTAGCCCGAAGCAGTGTTTCTCTGACTTCCCTGTGCTGACACCTGGGGATCTTATTAAAATGCAGACTCTGACTCACTAGTTCTGGGGCCAGGTCTGAGATCTCTGAAATGCTCCCAGGCGATTTCAGTCTCTCCCTGAGCTTGAGCCCAGCCGCCCTTAACCCCTATTGTGTGGTCCTGCTGCACAGAGGCACAAAGCCGGGACCCACAGAGACTGCGTGTCCTAGGAGCAGGCTGGAGCTAGCAGGGAAGAACTTGAAACTCAGAGACTCAAGGTTCGACCCACGTGGGCATCTTGGACTTGTGGCTGTGAGCCCCCTCCAGAGACTCAAGGAATTTGCTTTGTGCGGACACAGAAGTTCCTGCTCCTTTGTGTGTCCTTTGGGAGCAGAGTTCCTGGGCAATTATTTCACAGCCTATGGCAGTGTAGACACATTTCTTCAAGTCCAATCTCCAGAAGTACATTTGAAGGGATGTATTTTACATGAAAAAGGAGCCTTTAATGCAAAATGACCTGTGGCATGTGACATCCGTGTGTGCGTGCGTCCGTGTGTGCGTGTGTGCATGTGTGTGTGTGTGTGTGTGTGTGTGTGTGTGTGAAATGCTGTATTATTCACATAATGCACTTACATGGTGTCTGGGTGGGAGAAATGAGACTGGATCACCAGAGATATTAGCAGTAGGGATGATCAGTTTCAGCCAAGAGGAAGCTGGACTCGGAACCAGCAGATTCATTTGTTAACGAAAAGGGAAAGGGAGTCTCGAGAAGTTTAACGGGATGCATTTCACCGCAGAGCGCTGGTATAAGGGAGACCTGTTCGCAGGCTGGTTGGGGCTCTTCTGCAGTGAGTGCGTGCCCCCATTGGGGGACTAGCTCAACCACATTGATCGGCCAGGGCCAGCATAGGATGCTTTCCTGAGGCAGGATTCCACATGGAAGCTTTTTGTAAATGAAACCACCACTTGATCACCATGACTTGCCATCTGGTTTCCCAGCCAGTGCCATCGATTCATGATGCTTCTTATCACTTAATAATGTGTCCCGTTCCGTTTTGTGTGAGATAGTGAAGCTATTTTCTTGACGCCCCCAGTCTGAACATTTAGGGTTATTACACCATGCTTGTACTGCGGCATTGTTCTTACCTGATCTTCTGAGTTCTCAAGTGCCGTGGCATGGGCCATGGCAGGTTCTTAAACTACCATGGGGTAGCTTGCGTTTTTGTCGTGTTCTTCATTTCTCATAAATGCACACCTTCCCTTTAAAGCCCACATGGATTTTTTTTTTTTTTAATTAGGGAGAGCAGGGGACATTGAATTATCTTGACCCACCTCAACCAGTACCCTCTTGTTTCTGAGAGGGAAGCTATCCAGTTATCCAGTTAAAGCCTCTCACTCTGAGTGTGGTTTTACCCTCTAAAGAAGCCTGGTTCCTCCCGTTCCCAGTGTTGGTTTTTCCCATTTGCTGTTTTTCTCTTAATGGAATTACAGTGAACTCCAGAGACAGCTGCTTCAAAAGAAAAAACAAGTGTGGTCTACGAGATCTCTCACTGAAATATCTTGAGTTGATAACATAGTTCTGGATGGGAGGCAGGAGCTTTTCTTGTGTTGATAGAAATGCTCCAGTGCAAGCACAGGCACCTCTGCACCTTGTACTTTGTGAACCAGCACTTTCTTTTGTTGATGAGGATTCAGAGCGATGGCTGCCATCAAAAAACTGAAAAAAAAAATGTTCACCGGCCAACAAAATAAAAGTCAGAGCTATGTGTGGTCACGATTGCTTCTCAGAGGTGGAACTCCAGGCTGAAAGGGTGGGGAGGTGGTTCTTTTAGGGGACAGTGCCCCAGTGTGAATGAAGGTGAGCCTGATGTTTCTCATCAGGGCGAGCTGAATCTCGTAAGAGAACGGTCAGAATTACACTTAGGGAATGTTCGTATGATGCCAGCTAGGATCCTGCCAGGGTGTATCAGGGGCTTAGGAGCTGGCCGTCCTGGGTTGAAATCCTGTCTCTGCCACCTTCTCGCTGCACGATTTTAGGAAGGATATATGACTATTCTGATCTTAAGTCTCCTCTGGGAAATAGAATTATGCCTTCTTGGCAGCTGCAAAGTTGTGAGAATTAATCAAGTATGGTAAGTGCCTACCACACTGTTTGGCATTGTCTGTACAGATTGTTGCATTTAAAAAATGAAACAAAAATATGCAGAAGTTGGATGTTACAATTAATCTCTTACCCTAGTATTTACATTCTTTGGTTCAAAATTAAAAAAAAAAAAATCAGCAGCCTTTTCCTGATTTCTGACAGTTTCCTTTATCTTGACTCCTGAGACTGCCCCAGAACACCTTGTCTCAGGTGTTTTCTCCGCTGATGCAAATGCTGGGACTGTCGTCTTGATAAAGCCCATCTCCCTGGACACTGGCAGCTGAGTGGATCAGTTTGCTCTCACATCAAGACGAGGCAGCATTGTGCCAAGGGCAGTTTTGGAATTGGATGTCCAAGACCTGTGTTTCCTGACCTGTCCAAGCATCCTGCCATGGCTGACATTCCAGCATGGGCAGGGGTGTGGGAGCTGTAACTGCAGGGCCAAAGCCAGGACAGGGTGAGCGTGACAGGGAGTCTGCTCTTGACACTTAGCTGTCTGAGCAGACGTCAAACAAGACGCAGGAAGCGCGTGCTTGCGGTTTGTTTCTGGTGCCCTCGGCGTGTGTGAAGGTATCTCTTTCAACACGTCTTCCTTTCTGAGCAGGAAGTCAAAGGGAGATCCTGTGACCCAGTTAACATGCTAGGGCTCCAGTATTCCCAGGGGGTGCATCGGCTGACTGGTCATCACATACCCAGCTCCCTGCTCAAGAACAGAGCCATGACCCCAGGCCACCAGGGCAGGGCAACATGCCCGTCAGCTGTCTGGCCCCGAGCGAGGCAGTACGCACTTCGTTAGCGAGGTGACGAACGTGCCGCTCTGTGTAGCCAGCTGGAGAGGCGAACGCCTCTCACTGCATCTGACAGTGAGTCTGGGCCCGAGGGCACGTAGAGATGCCTGATGCGGTGAAAGCAGTTCTGCCAGGGAGTGCGTGTGTGTGTGCACAGATTGTTAGTTAAGACTGTGTGGTCCCCTATGACAATTTTGTTGGATGCCGAGGAAACCATTTAACTCCTGTTCTCAAAGTTTCCCTAATAAAGAGAGACCTGGCACCCCATAAATTGTGAATTGAAAGAATGTCTCAAGATGTTGTGTGAAAGGTGCTAAACACACACTATTAATGGTTGCCACCCTGATGTAGAAGTTTCTGATGTGAAAATGAGCAGGCTCAGTCACTGAGTGGGAGAAAGTTCTATGGGTTGTACCTAGCAGAGATGGAAAATTTTGTTTTTGTATGATGGACCCCTGAGCTACAGGGAAAAGTCAGTGATGAGATTTATAAGTAGGAAGCAATTACATTTTAAAGGAGAGAATCATAAAACATTACACATTCTTATAGAATTAATTGAACATAAGATTTCACTAAATAAAAGGAATAATAAAAAATCGGCTTCCGATGTACTTTTAGGGGCATTCAGGGAAGAGAGTTACGGGGGGAACAGATGGATGAGAGGAACTAAGGAACAGGGTGTGGAGGGGAAAGCAGTCTGGGAAGATGCAGGTGAGGACTCGGTGGGAGATTGGGGGGACGCCGTGGGGCGGGCGGAGCTGGGGAGAGTGGCGGAGACGGCGGCCAGGGCGGCCTTGCAGAGGAAAGCCGGCTCAGACGTCACTCTCCAGACGCTCAGGGAGGAAGCCACGGGGCTTCCGTGAAAGACCCGCGTACAGAGAGGGCTGGTGGCTTCTCAGGATACTGCGGCAAGGATGGGCGAGCCCACGTGCACGTTTGCCACCCCAGAATGAGTCACAGTGACGAACGCTGCTCAGGGTGTGTCGCCTGCACGTGAACCTGGTGGCAGGCTGTGAGGGCAGAATCGTTCTTTGGACGTCACACGCAGGGAAAGGGAGTTACAGGCGCCTCAGGTTCACGGTCAGCCTGTGACCCTCAGAATCTCTCCTTTTCCGTCCGCCCTTCCTCCCGTCCCCCCCCGCCCCATACTTCAGTGTGGGCTGGGGGCCAGTTACGTCTAAATTAGAGATTCCCCACCAATCCTTACTCGGCTTCTAAAGAAAAACAGCTGGGACATGACACCTTGTGTCACGTAGTCTTAAGGGAGGCCAAATCCTTCCCTCAGAAATAACGCGATGTGGACTCCATGTCTCCCCCCTGGCCGACCTGCCAGGTGGGCAGGCGGTCCGGTGGCCCAGCAGGTGCTTCTGTGTTGTCCGCCGTTACCTGGTCCTGCAGACCTCGGATCTTGGAGCCAGAAGTGAATGACCGTCTTACGTGTGCCCTTTCCCCTGGGCCCGGCCTTACCCGCTCCACAGAGCAGCCGTTCAGATGAAAAACAAAACCACGCACTGATGCACGTGATGGAATTGCTGCTGCTTCGTAGGCGGGCGGTGGTCCCTGGCCTCGAGTAAAGCCCCTTCCCCCCTTTACTGCCAGAAGACTGTCCTTGGCACATCAGACAGGACATAGAAGTTGGCTTGCAAATTATTTTCATTGGATTAAACAGACAAACTTGCATTAAAGTCGTACCACTTGTCATAAATGGCCAGCATCTTTATTATGGACACGGGCAGAATGGGATTTCCCAAACGGGGGGGACAGGGTCTGGCCATGTGCGGTCTGGAGCCGAGTGCGGCCCACTGCCTGTTTGTACCAAAGTTTGACTAGGACACAGCCATGCTCATTGTTTGTCCCCTGCCCGTGGCTGCTGCTCGGACGGGTCCAGGAGTCGCTACGGAGACCAGAAGCCTCAAGCATGTGCTGTCTGGCCCTTTATAGAAACAGTGAGCCAGTCCCTGTTCCAGAAGCGCTGCGAGGGGACCGTGGGTCCTTGGTGTGGCGACAGGTGAATGTGAGGTTGACGTCTCCCGGGCAGTCTCTGCATCTGCTCCACGACAAGGGCCCCGCTGCTGCTGGGCTGGGGGTTTGAGGGTGCAGCTTTCTCCTGTTCCCGGGGCGGGGGTCAGCCTGCTGGCCTGTCATGCCCCATGGCCCTTGGAGCAGAAGTGCTTCTAGATGCAGCCTCTCCTCAGCATCCCAGCTCCCTCAGGCCTCCCACGGCCCAGACTGAGCTGCGGCGGACTCCGCCAGGTCCTCCCGGCGCTGCCTGCCTTGACCCAGGCCTCCCGTCAGGCGGCACCTTACCTCTGGGGCCTCGCCCCGCCGCCAAGACGCCCTACTTTGACGTTCCGCCGGCCCTGCCCTGCCAAAGCCTCATCGCTCACCAGTCCTGTTGAAATAGCTGCCTGGGCAGTTTCTGCTCACTCTGCACCCCACAACACCACCAGGGCAATGTTGCTGACGGATGGCGCCTGCTCAGGAACCTCCCTTGGCTCCCCCGTGACCTCCAAATCAAGGGCAGATCCTCAGCTTGTCTTCAAAGCCATTTTGTCACATGACACAGAGCTCTAAGACCAAAAGGTCTTCCTTCCTTTCCCCAGGGACGGTCTGGGCTTGCTGTCGATCATGCCCAGCCTCCTCGTGACACTGATCTTTACTCTTGGGACGTTGTGGCACCCCGCTGCTCTCCCCAAACCCATTAAAATCCAGTTCTTCCTTATGTGCCCCAGGCATACTTTGCTCCACACGCAGCATACTCCTGTTTCCTTGAGCCCTGTAGCCCCTGTATTGGAGGCTATGTTGTCACGTGATGGTGTCTTTAGCCTCTCCCAGTCTGTAAACCCCCGCAGGCCAGTGTGGTATCCCAGTCATGGTTAGGTTTATTGCCTCCCCCATGGAGCAGGTTCTGTGTGTGTGACCGACCTGGAAGTTCCCACAGGGCATGCACACCAGTGATGGGTGCAGCTACTTTATGTGCACCTACTGTGTGCCAGCTGCTCTGGTGTGTGATCTCACGAGACTCACACAAGCCAGTATTGTCCTCACCGCACAGACGCCGAAACAGGCTCAGAACGATGGACGGGGCCAAGTGCTGTCAAAGTCGGACTTGAACTCCAGGCTCCCGGGCTCCAACACCACACCCACACAGCCAGGTGGCATGGCTGCAAACACCCATGCGTGTACAGTGCCTCCTCAGTGTGCACGCAGTGCGTCTGTGCACACGCACACCTCTCTCCACCTGCCTGTGTGTCAGAGTCACCTGGGGAGCTTTGAAAGTACTCGTAGGGGTCCGAGCTCTCAGGTTACGTCAGCCCTGGGGGCGTGGGGAGGCGGTGGGTGGGGGGGACAGGCTCCGGTGTGTTGCAGAAGCTTCCCAGGTGATTGCAGTTCAGGTCCGAGCCCCACTTAACAAGGCAGAGTGAGAAAGTGGACACACCTGTGGGCAGACTTGCACGAGCAATTCCAACCTTTAGTTGGCTTCTTACTGTGTTCTTGTTAACCTTGGCCCTTTGGAAGGTCAGGACGGCTTACCTGTCCCTGGTCATTGTCTCTGGTGCCTCCTGTCTTATGACATTTGTGACAGCATAGACCGAAGTTCTCCTTTTTGGCCTGGGCCCCCACTGCAGCATTTGGCCAGGGCATGCCCCAGGCACCCTAAGAGGTGAGCCTTCCAAATTGCAGCTCAGCTTTCTCAGATGTGGGGAGCGTGTCTCTGTACCCTGGAAATGTGGGGGTGCATTAGTTTGTGTCCCACTTAGGGAACAAGCTCTTTAATCCTGCGTGGGGTGGGCTTGTTGTGGGGAGGCAGCGCAGGGGAAACACTGGGCCACAGAGCATGGCCCCCTGATCCACACCAGCACCATCACCTGGGAGCTTGTCAGACCGCTCCGTTCTCAGACACACATCCCAGAGCTTTCAGTTCAGACCCTCTGAGCTTGCAGCCCGGCTGGCTCTCGCCTTCTGGATGGTTGAAGGATTAGAACGACCGCTCTGGATGAGTGGTGAGTGTGTACGTGGGCCCCTGGGGTGCTGGTGGGGTGGACTCAGCCCCCGCTGGGCATCAGAGAGCCCGGCAGCTTTAGAAAACCCCAGATGCCCAGGCCTCCTCTCAGGCTTGAGGAATCTGTGTTTTCATCAAGTGCTCCGGGAGATTCTGAGATGCAAGCCCCCCCCCCTTTTTTTTTTTAAGTTGCGGCAGTACAAACCTGATACATACTGCATTTTTTTTAGTAGTAACTTCTATTCACTGGGCACAGGGCAAGGACCCTTCCTCCTGTCTTACGAGTCTCAGCTTCTTATCCTCTAACTATTATGGCACTTCCTGGCAGTCCTGTGACCTGGCACGTAAAGACGGTCATTCCCTCTTAGCCCACGTCTTCCCCAGCCCTGGGTGGTTCCCTAAAAGCCACAGGCGGGTTGTATGACCTCCCACGTACTTAATTAGTCCGTCTTCTCAAAAGGGCGTTTTAAGTGAGTGAAGACGCTGGTGTGTGATCTAACTGATCCACAGGCATCTCTTCCAAATGTTTGTATAGCTTAAGTGTGGGTCTAGGCCGAGGCAGGGAAGGGTAAAGACTGCTTTCTGTCACCCCTGCAGGTCACCCTGCCAAGAGCCGGCTTGAGGCAGGAGGAGCGAGCCAGGCACAGGTGTCAGCTCTCTTTCTAAAGGAGCTGATGCTTTTGCTTTTGCCCACAGCTGTCTCAATCCCCACCATCCTCATTTGTCATCATCAGTGTCCATAACTGCGTGATACTGTATGACAGGGCACACCTGTCATGTTTCAGATGTGCCGCCTAAGTGCATACGTCATTAAGCCTCATGGAACAAATGAAACGGGGCTTGTGCTTCCAGCTCGTCCCTCCTGCCCACCCTTCCTCCCACTTTCACTGTCCTTGACTCCTCTGGTGAGGTCACCGGGCTGCAGACACAACCACCTGCTCGAGGTGACTCAGGGACCCTGGGGACCCTGCCCAGATGTGTCGCTCTTCCTCTTCTG
The DNA here is from genome assembly GCA_004026885.1 of Lyroderma lyra. NCBI lineage: Eukaryota > Metazoa > Chordata > Mammalia > Chiroptera > Megadermatidae > Lyroderma > Lyroderma lyra. The sequence goes on from PVJL010009236.1 coordinate 8,861, forward strand.
CATCCGGCCCCATGTAGCGTCTCTCAAGAGTCAGCCAAACCCCCCCAGCCGGTCAGGCTACCTCCTTTGGGGTTCCCATTCTGTATTCCCTGTTCTAAGCCTCTCTCAGAGCACGTGCATCCTGCTTGCTTTGTGTTCTGAGGGAACGGAGTAAGTGAAGCATTTGTTTCTACCACCTTTCAGAGAGAACTTCTTTGGGAGTGTTTGAAAGCTATTTTCATGAGACCAGGACTCGTTAAATTTTGTTTCTCGACAACTGCAAATCCTTGGTGTTTGAAATATAATCATCTGACCACATCACGAGGGGTGACTTGAGTTGTGAGCTGGCCTTGAGTTAGAACAATCAGGGATGTATTTACCTGGTAGACTCCAGAGCCACCTAAATAGTTTGGAAACTTCCAGAAGGAAGTGAACACCTAATGGTTCCCCTAACGAGGTCATCTACCTTTTGCCACCCAGTTTTTTCTTTCATTTTAAGCCCCATGCTTCTATGCCCTGCTAGCATGGGCTTTATAAATAGGATATAGCTGGGAGCTTGTGAAAACTGTGGGGTCTGCAGTTTTACAGGACACGTGAGGCCCGAACTGCTGTGAGGTAGGGGAACTCATGCTGCTTGAGTAGAGGCAGAGCCTTTCAGGATGGAAACAGGTACCAAGAAAAACTTGTTTGCCATTGGGAAAGTTAATTCTTTACCCGTGTAATCAGTGCTGCGGTTCTACGTAAACCTATTGTGGACTCCAGGTTTCATTCACTTTGCCTGGATGTCCTTTTGCGGCTGTCACAGACGTCCAGGTGGGAGGGCCCCAGAGGGGCAGGAGCACCCCAGACAGGCCAGAAGGGGGCTTCCTCCTTGTTGTCCACAGGATCGGCCTTAAGGTTTCCTTTCGCACCTGCAGGTGAGCGTGCTGACCACCCTGGAGCGGAGGTTCAACCTGCAGAGCGCCGACGTGGGCGTCATCGCCAGCAGCTTCGAGATCGGGAACCTGGCCCTCATTCTGTTCGTGAGCTACTTCGGCGCGCGCGGCCACCGGCCTCGGCTCATCGGCTGCGGGGGCATCGTCATGGCGCTGGGCGCGCTGCTGTCGGCGCTGCCCGAGTTCCTGACGCACCAGTACAAGTACGAGTCCGGCGAGATCCGCTGGGGCGCCGAGGGCCGAGACGTCTGCGCCGCCAACGGCTCGGGTGGCGACCAGGGGCCGGACCCCGACCTCATCTGCCGCAGCCGGACCGCCACCAACATGATGTACCTGCTGCTGATTGGGGCCCAGGTGCTCCTGGGCATCGGTGCTACTCCCGTGCAGCCCCTGGGTGTCTCCTACATCGACGACCACGTGCGCCGGAAGGACTCCTCGCTCTACATAGGTAGGAGCGGCCGCAGGCCCGGGGGTGCCATTCTCTCGGGTTCGCACAGTGTTGGGAACCTGGGTGTGCTGACAAAGGAAGGAAAGGCAGGCCCATGAACTTGGGATTCTGCCAGAGCAATGGTTTGCAGACTTGGCTTTAAAAAACTCAGGGATTTTTGATAAATGCTGATGTCTGAGTTACATCCCCCCAAATCTGGTGTAGTCGATTTGGGATGCAACCTGGGCATGGAGCGGTTTTGGAAAGCTCCCCAGGTGAGTGCACTGAGCGGAGTTTGAGTTCACCGTGCTAGAGCACTAACAGGCCTTGAGGGGAAGGCCTGGTCAGGCCAAGTTTCATGTTTAGTTTTCTGTCTGTGTGGACTTGGGGCTTTCTGGTGTGAGCCACCAAGGTAGACTTTGGGTTTACACATTAGAAACCCCAATTTTTAATAATAAAAAATGATCTGGTCATTGTCTCATTGAAACTCAAAGGGAGAAATGATTGCCTTCCTGGCATTTGGTACCATTCAAAGTTGGTGACTTTGAATAATTTTTTTTTTTCTGTAACGCTGGAACTGGGTATTTCGGAGGAAATAAGGTACGTGTGAGTCTGTAAAACTTTCTTTGCGCTGGAAGGGTTTCTGATGTTTTAGACTGGAAACCTGGAAGCCATTTGCTGAGGTGGGATTAGGAACCACTGCAGGGGCAAATCGCTGTTTCAGGAAGCAGGGCCTTGGTCCCCGCATGGTCATGTGTATTGTGAGGGCTGGCTTGCTGAGCGTCTCTGTCCCTTATTTACCAAGGATGATTTTGCCTCCCTCAGGCTGTGGGGTGTACAGCGTACCCCCAGCCACCAGGCACTTAGCTTTGAACACCTTACCGTGAACTGTGGAAGCTTTGTGTCTGCCAAACAGCCATGCGCCTTGATGTAGAAAGTTTATTATCACGTGGAGGTTTGGGTCATCATAGAAATTGACCAGAATTTGACCTCAGGCTTCGAACACGCCACACTTCAGCGTACACTCCCCAAGCTCTCTGAGACAGGGGGGCTGGGCACAGGCACACACCTGAATGCTGACCTCCCTCCATGCGTTTCTATAGCCACACACAGCAGGTGCTTCTGCTGAAAAAGCTTGTTGCAGGTGCGTGTGTTTCAGCCCTCCGTGAGAACAGGCTCCAGGTGAGAAAGGTAGCAGCACCTGTGAGCCTAGCCACATGCCCTAATCATGGACCGCAGAGCAGAAGAGAAGACTGCTCAGGCCAGAGTGATTGGTCCCTGTCCCCATGTGGTCAGGGGCTCCCCTAATTGTGTCTGAGGGTGGGCACATGGGAAGAGGGGACTTAGGAAGTCCTTTGCACTTTGCTACTTTTATAGCTTGAGTGAAAGCTACTACTCCATGTGAATCTATTGCAGACTTGGACGTGGGACACAGCATGCAGCCCACATAGTCACTTCCTGAGGCCCAGGCCAATGATTGGTCTTTGACTTGATGGGTGTCCCACCCTAGATGGGGGAGATGCTTTCTGACTGTGGTAACAGCAAGTGTATAAATCAGAGCACAGACAAAGGAGTGGGAAGTGAGATGCTGAGTTCTTATCTTTGATGATAGAATCAGGTAGAAAAATTTCTCCCCAGAGTGCCTCCTCAAAGCATACCTCTGTTGGGGCCTTGCTGCCTGGAGCAGTAGGCTCAGAACACTCTTCTGGAAATCTTCCCCTACGATTCCTGCTATGGTATTTCCCGGCACAGGGTGGGGCCTGGTCTGTGTGGGCAAAACTTTAGGGCGAGGAGGAATTTTGGTTTCAGGTGTGGGAGGTGCTGACCCTTTCATGTGAGGAGGCTTCTCCAGGTCTGGGCCCTTGGCTGTGGCATTTGCCGTGAGTGTATGGCAGGAGGAGCATTTCAGCCCAGTTTCTACTTGGCCGCTCTCCCTCGGGGGTAGTTGCGCATTCAGAGAGTTGGGAGTGTCCGCTGTTTGCATGATGCGTGGGCACCTTGGTGGCTCTGGTCCCTCAGGCCAAATTCCAGACCCTGGCAACACAGGGCCATGGAGAGGGACTCTCTGAGTGTCTCTGAGCTGGTTTCGTGGGTCTGGGTTTACTGGGAGCAGCAGAGTACGAGCCTCCTGCACAGACGGGCCTCAGTAGGCGGCCTTTTATTCATGCATGGTTTGAATTCTCCGGGAGCAATTTTAGAAGAACGTAGTATATGCAGAACATAACTGGTTCATTCATTTATTTTACAGGTCGTAAAAGCATGTTAGTGATTATGAGACTATTTGAGAATTTATCTCCTCTAACAGGGAGCTAGCTCCTGAAGCCATTTAAATTTGCTTCCCGAAGTATTTAGGGGAGCCCACCGAATGGAATTGACATGAGTTAAGGCCTCTTAAGTCCCTGCAGAGAGGAGGCATGTCTTTTAAAGAGACAGGCGCGGGGACTGCGAATGTAAGTGTATACCCATTGGGGTGGACTAGCACATGTGCCTTGTGGTTCGGGCTCCTGTCATATGCCTAAAATATGAGTGTGGACTGGAGGCCGAAAGGATTAGAAATGCATGTGTCACACACAGGTTGTTCACAGCTGATCCTTTCTTGTGGCTGTCAGCAGGGAAAGAGATGATAACCATGCAGTGCTCGGGCCCAGGTCACTGGGCTGCCTGCAGGGTGGGGCCACCAGCTGGGTGCTCTCTGCACATCTGTGGCCATGTCATAGACCCCACTACACCCAGGAGCGAGTGACATATTCCATCTTGAGTCAAGCTGACACTTTCCACTTAAATGACTCTTTGCTTTGGCCCCTTGTGGCCGAGCCGCTGCCAGATGGCCAGATTCCTGGATGGGCCCTTCACAAGGGGCTTCTCTCGCTGGCAGCATTCAGCAGCTGCTCGTTCCAGCAAGGGGAGGGAGCCAGGGGCGCGAAACCCCGTGAATGGGGCCGCAGCTCTGCTGGCAGACTTCACACAATGGGGCGATCCGGGTGACATGGAGCCCAGCCTCACGTGTGGCTGGATAATGACCCATGGTGGCATGAGGTAGTCACTTTCTCCCTGGAGGGGCGGTGGGTCAGGCAGGGAAGCCGTGGAAGCCATCCAATGGGGTCTAAGAATTGACCCTTTGGGAGCCCCCTCATGCCACTGGCCCACGTGGTGGCCACCCTTCAGCCCAGTTTTCGGAACTGTCCTGTTCCTCCAAGTTCAAACACGGCCCGTCGTGCTGCAGGCCAGAGTAAGGTGGCGGGGGCCGTGGGCGCACTGCGCCCTCTCGTTAGGCTGCTGCTGTTGTCGCCTTGTCTTTTCTGAGGAGGAAAAAGCCGAAATGAGAGTGGTAAATGTTTTTTTAAATAACTTTATAGTTAAAAAAGTATTAACACATTCACTGTTGACAGCTTGGTAAGTATGTAAAAAAATTAAAAAATGATTACTCTTAGCTTTATGATTACATAGCCTTTCTGCATTGGTATTCTTTTCTACAAAAGAAAACGTGTTTATAATAAATAGTCCTTTGCTGTTCCCTTTGTCTCTTAATATTTCATGAGCCTTTCTCTGTGTCCCTAAATATTCTTCTGTGACATTATTACTGCATGCATAATATTCCCTCATGGATGTATTTAATGCCTTCTGTTGTTGGACATGGATTTTAAATTTTTTTGCCATTATAATAAGGCAGACAGGTAAATTCTGTGAGGTTAAGTAACTTGCCTAAGATAACTTGGCTGGATGACCAGGCTCCGGGTCTGAGAGTGATGTCTGGGATCGGACAGCAGGTTGGGGTGGGGGCTGGGGGCCGGTGGATGCTCCAGAGGGCCAGATGCCAGTTAGGGCATGCCACAGACATGTGAAACCTCTGGGAAATAAAAATTGTAGGGCCCAGGAAGGTGGGAAGAGAGAGAGAGAGCCGCGCATCTCCAATCTGAGGGGAGAGGTGCTGTTGGAGTGCAGAGTAGGTGTCAGAGCCAGAACAGAGGGAGAGGTTTAGGAAGCACAGGGGAGAGGGGTCCCAGCTAACAGTGCAGGGGTCCGGACAGCGGCCGTGCCCTGCTTCATGGTGCTTTGAGTAGAGATGGGAGCAGATCAGAGCTGAGACTTCTGACGCCGGGGCAGCTGCTGTGTTCTGCTCACCTCTCTCCAGAGTTGTGATCACCGTCGTACCGTTTTTAAACAACAGTAACCAATAGGAAATTGTCCTTGTGTTGTCTTAGGAAACTGTCTCCTTACAACTTGCCACATGCTGGTTCTGGTTCTGTTCTCTGAGCCTGTCCTTAGAAATGGTGGTCCCTTTTCCATGTTTTGATGACTGCGCAGCTACCTGGGCATCAGCCTCACATGGGTAGGGAGAGGGTGCCTGCAGCTCGCTCCTCTGTGCTGGCACCCTTGTTCTTACTGATGCAATTCCCTTCCTCATTTCAGCTGCCGTTTCCCCTCTTAAAGAAGGTGCCAGGACTGGGGTGGGGGGGCTTGTCACTAGGACAAAACCAGATGAATGGGGCATGCAAGATAGGGGTACTCTCCTAGTATGCAGGGGCTGCCATAACATAACACCACAGACTGGGGCTGGCACAATGGAAATGAATTTTCTCACCCTTCTGGAGGCTGGAAGTCCAAGATCAAGTTATGAGTACAGTTGGTCTCCTTGCGTCCTCTCTCCTTGGCTTACAACTGGGGGCCTGCTCCTCCTCGTGCCTCATACGGTCTTTCCTGTGTGTGTGCACATCCCTGGTGTCGCTTTCTGTGTTCTAAACTCTTCCTACAGGGACATCAGTTGGATTAAGACCCACTCATATGACCTCATTTAACCTTAAGTATCTCTTTAAGGCCCTTTATTTCCAAATACAGTCACATCCTGAGGTACAGTGGGATAGAGCTTTAATGTGTTAATTGGGTGGAGGTGGGGAGGGAAACAATTCAGTCCCCATAACAGGTGCCCAGGGGACCAGGACCAAACTAAGCCAAGATCCCTGCCATGTATTTTGCTGTCCTAACTTTTCTGTAAGGAGCTGCATTATGTTTGGTTGATTGGTTGTTGGTTTTTCAAGGTACCCAAGGATTTATTGAGGATGTAGTTTGTTTTCTAACTTTTTATTTTGAAATAATTACAGAATCCCAAGTTGTTGCAAACTCCACGAAAGTCCCCTGTACCCTTCATCCAGTTTCCTTCAATGATAACATCATTTTTTCTTTTTTATTGTTAGACTTACTGGGCTGACATTGGTTAACAGGAATTACATAGGTTCCAGGTGTACAGCTCTACAGTGCATCGTCTATGTGCTGCATTGTATGTTCATCACCCAGTGTGAGTTCTCTTTCCACTATGGTAATGTCTTGCATTCACGCAGTACAACATCAAAACCAGGAAGTTGTGCCCGTGTTAATCCAGGGGGCTTACTCAGACTTCACCAGTTTCATATGCATTCAGTCGTATGTCTCTGTGTCTGTGTATAGTTCTGTGCAATTGTGTGGCATGTGGATGATGTTTTAACGATGTGGAATGGGATCAAGATGAAACGAGATTATTTTGAGCCCTGTGCGTGCGGCTGGCAGCCATACACATGTGCAGCAGTAACACGTGTGCACACACCCACAGCGGGAGGCGCGGGGTACCTGGATACACAAAACAATCACTCCAAGTCGGGAGGCATGTGTATGAGACACGATGTGTTGTGTTTTCTTTATCACTTACATTGAAATCTAGTGAAACTCTCTGTGTTCCAGTTAATGATGCAAGGAGAATTATTCTCAGATTTCATCTGCCAAGTGTTTGTTTAATACAAAGGTCACTATAATACCAGCCAGCAACCAAAGAGAACCACATTTGCCTCCAGAACCGTGGGAGCTTCTGATGAGTCTTTATTTTAACTTGACATTGGGTAAAAGGTATTTTAACTCTCTAAAGAGCATGGGTCAAGTATGGATCAAATACACCGTGACTGCAGTTCATCTAAAAAAATAATTAAAAAGCCGCCCCTCGTGGGAGCAAGCCTATAGCTCATTATACTTCATTGATACTGAAGTTTCCCTCATTAATTTCTTTTTTTCTAGAATAAGTGACACTGTGAAACAGGTCAGTTAGTTTTGGCTGTGTCCCACTCCCTCCCCCTTGCTGCTGGTCCCGTGCCATTTTCCACGTGTGTTAGCAATGTGCTAGGAACCGTGCGTGTAGCTGTCATCTGGCACTTTGTGTTGTTCAGGCTGGTGGGTGTTATTCATTCACTTTCAGCTGCTCACAATTCATGCCCCATGGTACACGGAGTCACTGCTGTGCTCACTGTCTGTGTGACCTTGGATCAGACCCGGAGCCTGGGCTCTGGAGTCTCAACAGCCTTGTGGTTCAAATCCTGGCTCATCCACAGACCTGCTGCTGAGAGTTGGGACACGTTTCCAGTTGACCCGAGTGTCTTTGTCTTATCAGGAAAACAAGTCTGGGGCCTCCCCTTGCAGGGCTTTGCCCAGGTGCCATTTGTACCAAGTATGTCCATGGTGGGGATCCGTGAACCTTGTCCTGTTCCTCTGGGTGGTCACATCACCTCCATCTCCCTGTGTGGACACGGAGGCAGGAATAAATGACTGACTTATTTAAACAGACTGCAAGATCTTTGGACAAGAGCAGTTACATCCTGGTTCTCAGCCTGGTAGGTCATCCATCCATCTAGTAGATCTGAGAATAGCAGCCTCTCAGTCCTGAATTAAGTCAGCAGGGCTCCTCTTTGCCTGCAGACCCCTTCCCGCGGCCCATCTCAAAATACGCGGAGTGTTGTCCCGGGTTGCAGGCTGTCTGGTTTCCATACTTCATCTGGAGGCGCTCAGAGGATGGCCGTTATCCCATCATTGTGTAGGGGATGGCTCTCTGGGTTCCAACACATGGCTTCTTCATTTGCTTCTGAATATCAGTGCACTTTGTTAAAAGAATGTATTCTCATTTTAGTAAAATTGGGAAAAACAAAAATCAGAAAACAAAAAAATAATTTATTATCCAGGTGCCTATAGAATATTACTGTCAATATTTAGGTATATCTCATTCACCATTTTTCTTTGTATGTAGTTTTACTCAGTGAAGCCCATCCTCTAAATAAATCTGCTTTTGGTCCATTGACATATAAACTTCCTTATATATCATAAACAAGAAACCTTACTTTCGATAATCGCATAAAGATTTTGTCCGGCTACAAACGCCCGAAGCGGCTCGTTGGGCCTTGCGGGGATCACCAATCCTGTGGCTGTGGTGTCCCACGTTGGTTGAAAATTTTAAAAGCGTGGCTTCGTTCAGACAGATGCAGTGTGGCTGGAAGGCCGCTGTGGGGCCGCCCGTGACTTGTTCTGGAAGGTAACTGCGGGAGGCCCCAGGGCGGCAGGAGGAGTGTTGCTTGCTGACCTTGTTTTGCAGCCCCTCCCGCGTCTCCCGCTCAGGGGGTGGCGGTCCCAGAGGCCCCTGGGGCTCGTGAGTGTGTGAGAAGAGCAGACCCATGGCGGCTGGGGGGCAAGGGTCCTTGCCTTGGTCTCTGCCATTTGGGGTCCCACAGAATGACAAGTCGGTCTTGCCAGACCTTCTGGGGTTTTGTGTTGTTGTTTTGTTTTTTTGTTTTTGTTTTTGAGAGTCTGGAGATTCTTTTTTTTTTTTTTTTCCAAGTGGACCAGATGGCCAACTCGGTGACACCTTCCTTCTCCAAACCCCGTATGGGTCAGTGACACGTGAGCCAGCGCGAACCTGTGGGCGGCTTTGCCGCTCTGGGCTCGGGGCTCGGGGCTCGGGGCTCGGGGCTCTGGCTCTGGGCTCTGGCTCTGGGCTCTGGGCTCTGGCTCTGGCTCTGGCTCTGGCTCTGGCTCTGGCTCTGGCTCTGGGCTCTGGCCATCGGTTTCAGCTTGCGTTCCTTGTGTGAATAGCGAATAAACGAGAAGGGAAGAAGGAAGGAAAGGGGAGCAGAAACAGTGTTGTCTCCCTCGGTTCCGAATGATGGGGGGCGGCGGGTCGGGGCAGGGCCCGGGGTGCTCGTGCACAAACTCAGTGGGTGAGAGCCTCCCTGCATGTCATTCTGGTGGAACCTTTACTTCCTGCCTCATAAGAACGAGAATTACAGAATGGAAGGGAAACGGAGCCGTTTTTCCAAGGTAAGCTTGGCCAGGTGAAGAAAAATGCTCACAGTTCCCTGAGGGGTGCTGGCATGCAGAGCCCAGTACCGTCTGGGGCTGGTCGGGGCCTGCGAGCATCTTTGCTAAGAGATATTAGGACCCAGGATGGAAGTGCCTGGCAGACCGGGTGTAAGCCCGGAGAGGTCCCGCTGACCCAGACAAGATTCGTGGAAAAAGGACGCGAGGGACGCAAGGGAGTCCCCGCCGTGGGCCCCTCCACGACGATTGCTTATCTTTCTTTTCCACCAGCCTCTTACTGTACCTACTCACAAGAACAGACCCCAGCTCTTAAATGAGAAAGATTCTGAGATGTTTTCCCAAATAACGAGCACGTTTTTCCTTTAGTTTATGTCTCGACTTTTTACTTCTCCCTTCTGAGAGAGAGTAATCTTGGCTTTATTCCCTTTTTCGTTTTCTTTTTCACCTGCAAGAAGCATTCTGTGAGAGCAGCTGCCGTGAAGGGTTTGGTTTCCTTAGAGGATTGTGACTGGCTATTGTGGGGTCAGAGGTTAATGGGAAGTGAGTTCTTCACTGCTACAGGATTCGTCCATGTCACAGTGCCTCCCGGATGAGTCTTTCTTGGGGACATTTGCTTTTGTCCATCCAGGACCTCATTTTGTCACTGGGAATTGGCCTCTAGCCATCCCAAGTAGTTCTTGCCGGCCACAGGAATCATCATGTGGTCCAGGCATGGCCAACCATGACCCAGAAAAGGACTCTGGTCGATAATCATTGTCCCAAGGACTGAGACAATCAGAGTCCACGATGAGGTTTGCAAAATGTACTCAGAGAAAGAAAATGACAGGAGGTCTCTTTCTCTTCTAGGACTGTTAGCTGTAAGAGCTCTGAATTCTCAGAGATCCCAGTGACCGTGTTTGCTGCCATGTGCAGAGAACTTGACCTAAGAATGACCACAGTAAAAGGAAAATAGACCAAGGGGAGGAGAGGGCAAGAGGGCTCCCTGGGTCCAGCTGTGTCCAAAGCCAGCACTGGCCCTTGGAGTACCAGTTACTTGAGCACCTAAACTACCTTGCCCCATAATGTCGTGTAAGGGTTGAACTGGATTGCTTTCCTCTTGAGGTTTGGCCAAGCCCCTTCCCATGGGGAAGAGTGTTTCTGGGCAAGGAAACACGTGTAAGGCAGGTGTCCTCTGATCCAATGCTGACTCTTCCAGAAAGTCAAGATACTCACTCAAAAATCTACGGAACTGAAGAGCCCTGGACCTTCTACATGCAGTAAAAAGGATGAGGTTGGGAGTTCTGGTTTAGTGCTTCATTTCATTGGTTCATAGACCTTGAAGTTGTAAGACGGGGACCCCGAGGCCCAAAGGAATGCCCCCTCCACTTTCTCCCTGGCCACGAGAAACAAGCCAAAGTATTTAAGAATAACCTGCCGGCAGGCTTTGTGCAGAAGCAGTCAGGGTTTAAATAGTAAGTGGCTTGTGCGGGCAGGAGAGTATGGAGCTCGCTCAACGGTGCTCCGTATTGAATGGAAAAAGTGTCACTTACCCTGGCTCCTTTACAGGACAGCAGCTGCCAAAGCTGCCTCAACTCCGCCTAATGACTTCCCATTGTCAGGAGTGAGCAAGCTCAATGATCATGTTCTACGCCCAGCTCGGCTTTGCCGTTTCATTCCTGCCAAGGTGTGTGTGTGTGTGTGTGTGTGTGTCCACATGCAGACAAAAACCTAAAGATACCAGAGCATTAGGTGGCTAATGGGCACTCCGAAAAACTTAGGTGGGCCTAGGATTCAGGAATTTGCCTTACGAACGTTAGGAAAACTTGAGGGCTATGTAACTGAGCCACTTGAAGCTAAAGGTTCTTGTGGGCACGTGAGAGGAGATCCACGACCTTCAAACATTGCGTGGGGATGTCTGTGTGCTCATGTGGGGAAGCTTTTCCTGGATTCCCAAAGAGGTTCACGGCCAGTTAAAACCACAAGGTCTTTACGCTGAGCAGACCCCGATGATAAGCATCTCGGAGTGCAGTATGCCAAGATAGGTGACGTGATAGGCTGTATGGGGTGACACATGGCATTTGGGGATCAGAATGTTGTGTACTGCTTGGCTCTCAACTTGATTTGCTCCCCGGGGAGCCACCGTACTTATAACAGGAAGCCCTAGAGCATCACTTGGGGAACTTGGGGTGAAGAGTTCGGATGTGTTCTCAGCGGCATTGGAAACACTCTCAGTCATCGATCCTCCTCCTGTGCTGTCTCCTCTAAACCCCCCCCCCCCACTAAATTCCTTTGGGGCTGAAATTTTCCATTCCTTCTTTCAGCCTTAACCATGGAATTTGGGTTAATATTCCTCACATTGTCTGTGCTGCTTTGAAGTCAGGCACAGACAGGAAAACCAAAACTTTTTGTTTGGGCTCTAAAGGCAAAACCATTTTTAAAAATGCACTTGGATCATTATTAGAATCTTAACTCTCAAAGTCAAAAATTTCCATGTGTTCTTACAAAGGAAAACACTCACAGGACCATTAAAAACAAACAAACAGGCCGAAAGTTGTGACGAGCTCCCGGATCATCTGAGGACAGGAACGAATTTGGCCAACGTTTCATGGACCAAACTTTTAGATGCCAAACTTGTTGGGATAGTTGCTGCATTGGAGACACCTCCTTCCTGTCTTTGTCAGTTACCATTAATTACCTGCTATTTCAGGTGTGGGGGGCGGGTCGTGTCTCCAAGGAGACACGCTTTTCTTCCTTTCTCCTGTTCTCAGTATCCGGTGCGAATGGACACGATTTCCCACTGGCTCCCTTTTTGGCAAAGCCTTGTGACTGTAACAACGGTCACATTTGCCCACCTGCCTTGTGGCTTGGTAATAGAGTTTACAAAGGGAATTTGGCTTCTCAGCAAGAGGCCTCATTAGCACAGCAAGGTTCTAATAGGTTCCCAAATGGTGTATGGACACTCGGAACTTTTTAAAACCCAATGGTGTGTCTATTATTAGATCTAAATTCCTTTTACCTGCTCCGGCCTCTGTCTGGAGGTACATTTGTATCGCAGGGGGAAGAAATCCTTGTCTTGATCCACTGGGTGAGTTTAAGCACCTGTGACTCAGAGGGAAAGGCACGGCCTTGTCACAAGGCCATCAGGCTGTAGAGACAGCCCACGTCTCCCACCTTGGTGTTTTTATTTTTATTTTTTGATATTGGCCTTGTTAATGGTTGTAAGCAAGAGTTTAGTTTTAGGATTCACTGCTGTCACCAAGCAAATTCAGTGGTCTGCATATTTAGACATGTGGGTTGGAATGATGGCTGTGGTAACACTGAATGCACTAACTCCATTTATGGGGTCACCACAGTGTGATGGAGAATGGGGTGCTTGGCACGTGGCCTCGCACCCCTTCCACATGTAGCCCAAGGGAGATGGGGCTCCTTGTTCTCATGGCACAGATAAAGCAGCCAATGCCGAGGCCGGCGAAGCAGTTTGTCCAGGGTCCCACGGCTACTTCGTGGCAAGGCCTGGGTGGTTGTCCAGTCTCCATGAAGACCATACCTTTGCCATGCGTGATGTTTCCCTCTTCCCCCTTCCTTGGACACTGTTGTGTCCCCACCAGGATATGTAGGACCCCAAGTGTGTGTGCTTGCTGTGCTGAGTGTTAAAAATGGCTGAGCCCAGTTACCTAATATTGTCTCCCCCCTTTCTCCCTCTCTGTTCCTCCTCCCCTCCCCCCTAAATGCCTGGAGCCATACTAAAGTATGAGATGGTGACCGATTTCTAGGCCAGGGCAGTCCTGATGGGTGTAGGATGCTCAGGGCCTGGCTCCTCCGTGGGAATGTCTGACACATTCATCAGATAAACCTTTGTCCCTCCAGGAAGCCCACGTGAGCTGCCTTCACTGATTCCCTGTAGTCAAGTCAGAGAAACACGCAGGCTCACCAGACAGCTCGGCCCACATTTCAGGCCCAGCCGCACGTTCCTGGTGCACCGTCATCCCTGTTAGGCAACTTGGGCTTTGGTTTTTCCACTCCCAGACCTGGGGGAGCCAACTTGCTTTTCTGGGCGAGTCAGGGGTGACTTTAGAATCTGCTAGAGCCCACGTGGGACAGAACGGCCATCAGGTAGGGTGAGAACGACTTGTGGATGAACACACAAGAAAAGAGAACTGAAAGAACAAATACAGATCAGCACTAGAGTTAAAATCATGTAATTCCCAAGGCCTTTCAACCCGAGAAATAATCGGCCACCACAGTCGTTCAGCCCTGGGGTGTTCTGAAGACCTTCCAAATAGGCTGTCCTTGAACACAAGCTGTCTTAGCAGAACAAGGTGCTGACACGGATTCAGATGGCGGCGAAGGCCTCCGTGAGCCGTCCCGGGGGGCCTGGTGTCCAGGTAGCCGAACACTCTCACCTGGATGTCTTTGACCACACTCTCCGGAGAGCTTGTTGGTGGCCTCTAACAAATGACGCCTCTTTCTTGCCTCCCTGGGTGAATGCAGAGAGAGTTAGAGGGCAGAAATGGGGAGTTCAGTCCCGGAGTATTGGTGCACAGTTGGCACGTTGAGGGAACTGAGAGCTCCTCTGGCTCATGACTCCAGATCCTTATTTCCAGCTTTTTTTTTTTTTTTTAATTAAAAAATGGCATAACATAAGATTCATCATCTTAACCATTTTTGAACCGTACAGTACAGTCGCGTTAAGGTTATGTGCACAGTTGGCCAACAGTTCCCCAGAGCTCTTTCATCTTGCAAAACGGAAACTCGGTACCCATAGAGAGAGCCCAGTCCCGGGCACCTGCCGTGGTGCTTTCTGTCTTTGTGGACTCGACTACTCTAGTTATCCCCTAACAGCACAATCATGTAGCGTGAGACTTTCTGTGTTCTGGCTTACTTCACTCAGCAGAATGTCCTCCACGTTCTCCATGCTGTGCCCAAATTTCCTTCCTTGTGAGAGGCTGAATCACACCCCTTTGTGTGTACAGACCACACTTGGTGGCTTGCACTTCTTGGCTGTTGTGAGTAATGCTGCAATGCACATCGATGTGCTACGTACTTCTGACTTGTTAAAAGACATCTCTGTTTGGGTGTCCTAAGGTGCGTTAAGCTCAGTAAATCCAAAATTTAGCTTCTTGGTTTCATCCCTGTTTTGCTTTGTCATTGACTGACCTTGTCCTTTCCCTCCTACCCCCTGCACTGGAAAGCCACCACCTCTCACTGATTATGGCTCCTGCAGGTCTCTTGTGTCTGACTTCCAGGTGCCCTCATACCTCCCCTCACTGGCCCAGGCTAGGCTCTCTGCACCTCGGGCCTGGACGGCTTCGTCCACCTTTGATGGGTCTCTTTGTGCCCACTCTGGCCTGTCTCCAAGTTGTCCTTCATCTCGCTCCTGCTCTGCAGAAGGTTCTTCTGTAATCCTTGGAGAGATGCACATGGTTCTAGAACTTACGTTACAAACATTCCAAGGCGTCGGCATGGAATTAGATGGAATTTCATTACATGCCCAGTGAACAGTAACCGTATGGCTATGTATAATAATACAGTGCCTATGTTTGAGATAATAGTACTGTATTTTTGAGAGCCTTGAAATAACTTGACTTTTTTAACAAATGGAAACATGTTAAGTTTAATTGTCTACAGTTCATGCATTCACTCACTGATTTAGCAAATATTAATTGAGACCTTACTGTATGTTGGTCATCATGCAAGGTGCTGAGGATACATGGATGAATCAGACCTAGCACCAGCCCATAGGAATAATAATAACCATATGAACAAACATTTATGAAGCACCTTATGTGTGTCAGAGACTGGGCACAGGTCTCTACATATTTTATCTGGTGTGGTTCTCAAAACAGTCTGTTGAGTTCGGTTTGATTGTTTGCATTTTATGGAAGAAAACTGGACTCAGAGAGATTGAATTACCTGCCCAGTAAAGGACTGTAGGGTGACTTGAGCCCAAGGGATTCCTTCTCCAAATGACATGTTCCTTTGCTTCTCAGCAAACTCTCAGTGACTGTCATAAAAAGCAGATGCTTGAAACCCAGGGAGGGTAGAATAAAATGCCAGGCTAATAGCAGCCTACGTGTATTTGTGGATGTGGAGTTGGAAAGTCTTGACCAAATGTGCTCAGAAATATTTTTCAGGTGTGAGTAATGGCTCCGAGCCTTGCAAAGAGACATGTTGTCTTCCAAACCATAGCTGCTGTGAGAGGAAAAACACAAAGCAACGCTCTGTGTATTCTCAAAGCAAGGACTCGCGTAAACTCCGTTTTTCTTAGGTGTCACATGCTGTTCCCCAGTGTGATGCATTGCCCAGGCAAGGAAGTAACGTGACAGATCCTCTCCTCCGGGCTCAGAAAGGAAGGCCGTGTCTCCAGGCTGGCACTCTGGATGTCTGGGAGAAGTGTTTTCAGAACTTGGGAGTGTTCACAGCTGGGGAAATGGGCCTTCCTGGGAATCATGAAGGAGCAGGTTGAGAGGGGCCAGCCGGCTGTGTGTGTGTGTGTGTGTGTGTGTGTGTATGTGTATGGAGGGGGGTAGACAGATTGCTATTCATCATGCAAAAGACAGCATGTTCCTTAAGAATGCATTTCACTCCTCCTGGAGACTAGTGAGCAAATGGTCCATGACCATTAAGCAGGTTTTTAATTTAAAGTCAGGGTGGAAGATGAGGCACCCCGCTTGCTGTCTGCAGTGGTGATGACGTACAAAGCCGTGGGCGGTGGGATGGCCCCTTGGTAAAGCGCCCACCCTTTGCCACGTCCTGAGCTCAGCGTCGCCCTTGTGTTTTCTTGTTTCATCTTCATCACAGCCATTTTCTAGAGTCAGTGGAAACAGGTTCAGCGGAATTAACTCATCCGAAGTTGCATCTCTTAGTCAGTGATGAGTCAGACGTGTCCCCTGATTGTGTCTGGCCCCCAATTGAGATGTTGTAGAATACTTGTGTATTGTGGGAACTCTGAAACCTCTCCGAAAGTGGGAAGGGTAGGTGAAGGAGCCTCAGTGTGCCCATCACCTGATCATCTCAACACGTGGCCTTTCCTGTTGCATCTTTATCTCTAACCCGTGTCCCTTTTCCTTGACTATTTCAGACACACTGTTTCCAAAATTCCAGACAGGTCATTTTATCTAAAAATATTTAGTGTTTCTAAGAGATACGAGGGTTTTGAAAACAAACACAATACTCCTCTTGTGGCTTGAGAATTAATAATTTCTTAGTATCGAGTCACTGTATGAATTCTTGGCACGCCTGGCAGGGTATGTCAGCGTGTAGAAACCCACTGAGCATGGCTTCTCCCAACATTTCTTTGCACTTTTCTTACTCGTTTTAGAATAAAGAGCCCCGTTGGGTACCCTGTGCCGTATCTTTAACAAATAACTGCTTCGAAACGTGTTTGCCACTGTTCCCTGACATAGTGCCTCTAGTTTTTGTAGTTCTCAGACTAACGACAGCAAAAACCAAAACCAACCCCAGTGAGATCTCCCTTGAAGGTTACTCTGGATAAGTTTCAAGCCCTTCCTACGTTGTGAACCTGGGGCTTTCTCTCTTTCCTTTGTGACACGTAACATTCTGAACGCAGCCAGAGAGATGAGCTTGACGAGCATCGATCGGCTCTATTACTACATAATAGGAGGTTGCTTTTTTATTTCCTTTTCTTTCCCCGCGCCGAACTTCCCCTTCCGTGTTGAGTCCAGTTTGTCCTGCCAGTGATTTTTGTGTTTCTGTAAATTACCGCCCTTCCTGAGACCCTGGGCTTTGTCTGGTGGCACTCTTAGGAGGCAGCCTGTCCAGCACTTGGGCATCCTCAGTGAATTTCCTGATCGGCGTTGCTTATGTTAAATAAGGAATCCTAAGGGTCTCAGCCCTGGACATTAGAGGGCCAGGAGTGGCCTTTTAAGTTAGGACAGGAAAAAGCAGCATAATGAGCTTTTGTAAGTGTGGTTCAGCAGGTCCTCGGATAACATCGTTTGGTTCGACATGGTTTTGTTACAGCATTTCCGAGATGTCACAGTAACTTAACTCTTGCTTATATCAGTGAGCCGATGGGAAAATTGGTTTTGCTATATGACATTTGGCTTAAAGTCGTAGAACCCATTGATGACATTGAGAGTTTACTGTGTAACTCTGATCCCTTGAGGACAATGGGAGCCTGGGCTCAGAGGCATCAAGAGAACATAAAAAACAGGTCCTGGGTGAGGGGAGGAAGGTCAGGCTCATGAAAACAAAGGTCAGTCTTGCCTCAGGGTACCCCTTACCTTAAAATCCAGTCCACTCCAAAAGTGTCACTGTGGTTCCCCCTCCCCATCCACCTACCCCGGACACATACACTCACACGCTCGTGGGAGCCTGCTCTGCCCTCCTGGCTGAGTGTGCCTCAGTGTACCTGTGGGTACTGGTCACCCACAGGGGCTCCCTGGAACTCTGGAGTGCCTCCTGTGCCCACAGCTCCTGCCAGCCAGGTGTGGGTGCTGAGTGACTCACCTTCTGCAGGGAGGGAGGCCTGGGCAAACGTCCTGCATCCTGACCACTGCCCCTTGAGCTGTGTTCGCTCCTTTCTGATCTCCACCCCCTGCATTCCTGGAAGCCCTTAAGAACGTCCTGGGCAGGGGCTGCTCAGTGTTCATGAGGGCTCCAGCCAGGGCAGGACCCTCTTGACCTCTGGCCTTGGGCTCTACCCCCTGCCATGTTAGAAGAGAGATTTATTGAAAGGGAGGCAAAAGTGGATGGCGGGAAGGAAATCGCCCTTTTAAATTTATGGCCAGTTTTGCCAGCACTAATGTGGGAGCCTCCAGCCATGCAATTAGAGGTCGTTAGGCAGCTGCAATGCAAAATTAATTCTGTGCCACTCCCTCAACACTGTAGGTGAAACCGCTCCAGGGTAGGGAGAAGGCGGGCTGTTCCACTGGCCTGGTGACAAGGTTGTAGTGTTTCCCTGGGAAGGGACTGAGATGTTGGCTCTGAGTGTGAGAGAGCGAGAGCAAGAGAGAGAGAGAGAGAGAGAGAGAGAGAGAGCGAGCGAGCGAGAGAGTGAGTGAGAGCGAGAGAGAGAGCGAGAGAGAGAGCGAGAGAGCGAGAGCGAGAGCGAGAGAGAGAGAGAGAGAGAGAGAGAGAGCGAGAGCGTGTGTGTGTGTGTGTGTGTGTGTGTGTGTGTGTGTACGCGCGCGCGTGCATGCGCATGTGTGTTTGTGCGAAGGAGTAGGACATTGAATAAGTCAATAAGTGACCAGCTGCCCCACGAGATGCTGCGGCTGCCCTGCGGATTTGCATCGGGGGTAGTCAGAACACCCTGGGAGTGGGTCGGGGCCGCCGCCTCCTGGCCTTGGGGAAGGCTAGATCTCAGCCCTACTTAGGGCTGGGTGCCCTTGGCCAGGTGCCTTAGCCTCTCGGAGCCTCCTGTCCTCCTTCGGAAAAGGAAGGTGATGGAATGAGAGGAGCTGGGGAGGGGTACGTTTGAGGTCTCATGGTGGGTCTGCACACTCTAGAGTGCAGTCCTGGGGGCACTCCTGTAAGGAAGGTTACAGAAAGGGGCTGCAGGCCATTCCCTGGGGGCTTTCCAGTTCCCTAGGAATGTTCTTCCTCCCAACTAGATGCTGCAGGAAGGCCGCGGGGGCCGACGCCTCAGCGTTCCCACGGCAGGTAAACTGCTGTGTGCAGATAAAATACATTTACTTCTGTCTTCCTTGCTTCACTGTCCACACCCTCATACAAGCTCAGGCCAGCAGCTCGGTGTGAGGCCCTGGCCTCCGCCCATTACCTGCCCATTGTTTGTGTGCCATCCAGCTACCTTGCCACCCTCTGGAAAGCTGGTTCTGCCCCTGCTTGGTGCGTGAAAGTCGTAACCAGCCCTCCCACCGGACCCAAGCAGGACTCTGCGTTGTGCTCCCGGGAGGTGTTGCTGGCCAGCAGGGTTTTGAGAGCACAGGTGTCACCAAGTTTGGAAGAACAGGCCCACCGTGCGATGCCAGCCCCACACCTTCATCCTGTGGGTAAACTCAGAGGCCCGGAGGAAGTGTTGGCATGCCCCCGGCCCCATGGAAGGGCAAGTGGGGTCACCGGTTTGGAGCCTGGGGTCTCCTCTCCGAGCTCCGGTGGTCCCCCAAGAGAGTGCTCCCAGGGATGGGCCAAACGTAGACCTGTCTTTGTAGCAAACGTGCATGCTTGGCTTTGGGCGGTTGCTGATGAGTCTGGCCCCAGGCTAGAAAAGCTTTCTCACCAGTGTGGGTGATCCTAGCGGCTGTCCTGTGTGGGCCCCCCGAGGGCGGAGCCTTCCTGCCCTGGAAACAGAAGGCATGTACGCAGTCCTCAAGGCCCGCAGGAGGGAATGCAGGGCTAAGGCGGGACAGAAGGGAGAAGGTCAGTGTCAGACTCGGGAGTCCTATATCCCAACGAGTGCTCTGGTGGCATGTGCCCAGCCTCTGTGTCAAGGGTCCCAGAGACCCAGGAGCACCCTCCATCCTCATTTCCTTTAATAACTGAAGAATCGTTGTCCATAAGCACATCAGTGCTTTGCCAAAGGCTCTTTGGCTTCCTGCTTACGTGGTCCTTGGTGGGACCGATTCGCCCTGTGCTTATCCCCGGTGTAAACTTCCCCCTGGCAGATGTCGTCACTGTCCTTATACACCTCTGCACACTTCTCAGCAGGCGCTGAGTGCCTCCTCCCTGCACCCGGGTGTGTCTGAGTGTGCGTGTGGTCGGGGCTGGAGACGAGGGTTTACAGCTGGTGCGGTGGGGGGCTCCGGGGCACAGATGACTGCTTCACACACAGATAAACGCAGGAGGCGGCCGGCCCTGGGGGAAGGGCGTGGGCAGCAGAACCCCACGGCCTGGGTGCAGCCCAGCTCCACCGTTTCCGGTGAGACCTTACACCAATTTCCTCCTCTGTGTGCGGGGCTACAAGTAGTACCCACCTCAGAGGACCATGTGAGGACAAAAAGAGGAACTATTCTGAAAGTGCTTTTAGTAGCCTGGAGATTGAAGCTATCCTCGAGGAAGAAAGCCATAACAGGCCCGGGAGGAGCTGGGACAAAGTCAGTGGGGCCCGAAGGTGCCGGGGCGTGGGCAGAGTTCAGGGCGGGGGCGTAGTAGAGGGAAGGGTGGGGAGGCTAGGGAAGCAGAAACCAGCCTAGGAGCATGGGGGGCCCTGGCCCAGGTGGGTGAAGGAAGTCCACATGGCCTGGCAGTGGGGCGGGGGACGTCCAACCCGGCCACTGGCCCTTGGTTCCCACTTTGACCAGGCAGGATCTCCGATCCCTAGCGCTGGAGTTGGGGTGCAAGAAAGGGCGAATGAGCTGCCACCAGGGCCACCTTGTGCTCCGAGTGGACTGCACACGCGCAGGTACATGCCCGCCGCCCCATCTAGTCCAGCCTCTCTGGTTACCTGGGCTCCCTGGTACTTGACCAGGAACTGGGGACACTTGGTTCATCTCCTGTTTCCCGTGCGCCACATCGTCCCTCCTTTCCTTCCCCTGGAACAAATGCAGATTTTTGTCCACCTTCATGCGTTTCTGTGTTTGAGCAGCGGCGCCTGCGTCGTGGGGTGAGGACTGGCGAACGTGCCGTGTTGGGCAGCGCCGCCGTGTTAATGGCACGTGGAAGGCTGGTTCTGCCTGGTAATCGGTGGCAGAGGCGTCCCGGGAAATACAGCCAGAGAAGCACCCTCCGTGACTCTCACAATGGGGGCTGGTATCCAATCTGAGAAAGGAACAACTAGAATGACGTCGCTGGCTGTCACTCGTTTGACAAGGGGAGCTTACGCTATTGTGCATGTTGCCGTGCGAAGGCCAGTTCCCACAGCCCTGGCAGTGATGTGGCTTGGAGGTATTAGCTGAACCTCACCTCACCTATTCACTTCCTTAAGTCAACAGCATTTACTGGGATATAACTCCCATGCCCTGAAATTCACCCCTTTGAAGCATGGACGCCTGTGGCTTTTAGTACATTCGCAAGGTTGTGCAGCCATCACCAACACCTAATTCCAGAACATTTCTGTCATCCCCAGAAGAAACCCGCTTAGTAAGCACTGTCCACCCTCCCTCCCCCCAGCCCTGACAACCACTCATCTACTTTCTGTCTCGGGGGATTTGCCTGTTCTGAACATTTTATGTAGACGGCATCGTACACTGTGTGGCCTTTCGTGTGTGATTTATTTTCTCATTGAGCATAATGTTTTCAAGGTTCATCTGCATTGTAACCTATATCCAAACTTCACTCCTTTTCATGGCTGAATAAGATTCCATTGTACCGACACAACAAACTCTGTTTGTCCATTCGTCAGTCAGTGGGCATTTGGGTTGTTTGTGCTTTCTGGCTCTTAGAAATAACGCTGCTCTGGGAATTCACGGGCCATTTTCTCTGTGAAGATACGTTGCCAGTTTTATTGGGCACCTCCCCAGGAATGCAATGGCTGGTCACCTGGTGACTGTGTTTAACATTGGCACGTTCTGCCAAACTGGTCTCCAAAGGGACTGCACCATCTTACATTCCCGCCAGTAATGTGTGAGTGCTCTGACTCCTTGACGACCTTGCCAACACTTGCGATTGTCTTTTTGATTGTAGCCATGCTTATGGATGTCAAGTGGTTTTGATTTGCATTTTCCTAATGACCTTGAACATCCTTTCGTGTGCTTACGGGCCACTTGTGTATCTTGTTTGGAGAAACATCTTTTTATTGTTAAGTTGTAAGCGTTCTTTTTATTTTCCGCATAGTGGACCCGTATCAGGTATATAATTTGCAAGTATTTTGTCCCATTCTGTGGTTAAGTATGCACTTGAACTAGTGCTTTTCACCAGAAATTGGAGTCCTTGGTAGCCACAGAGGCAGAAACTCAGAAGCTCTTCCAGAGAAGAGGTAGATTTTTGCATCACTGGCGCTCTTTGCTCAGCTCCTGGCTGAGTACTAGTAAGTACTAGTGATTTGAGTGAAAAAATGAATGGTTTTCCTTTGCCCTCTTCCTAGGGCACACGAGGTAAGGTGGGCGGGAGTGGATGATGAAAGGCTGAGCGAAACCACGGAGGCAAGAGGGTCACTGATGCGCGCTGAGCCATCTTGTATCTGGGTACTATTTTCAAGATCAAGGAAGGGGAAGAGCAGGGCGCGGAGCCGGGCTCGCACCTGGGATTCTGACACAGCCAGCACACTCTTCCGGAGCCCGTAGGGTGTCTCTGCAGAGCCCTGTAAGTGTAGGTACTTACCGTGTTGAGCAGGACTGTTGTCACCTGCCGATTCTGTCCTCTTGGCACGTGTTTGCACACTTCCTCCTGCCCGTACGCTCCGAAATCTAATCCTCATTGACCCTCTGCCCGCCCCAAACTGCCGGGTCCATGAGGGAAGAGGAGGTGAAATCCAGCACGGGAGGGGCCAGCTGCACCATTAGGGTCACCTTGGTGAGGGAAGAGGCAGCTGGGAGAGCCTGAGATAGCGAGAAGGTAGCATGTTGTCGCTCTGAGAAGTGGAATCAAGAATTCAAAGACGTGGGCAGGTGTGTAGCTCTTTCCTCCTGAGGAAAGACTGTGGACGGGGAAGCCTTCCTCATCCTACAGGGGAGACCCTGAGGGAGGCGTCTGTGATCCTAGAAAGAGGTCCCAGGTCACCGCCGGAGAGGGAGGTGTCTGTTTACGACGTCAGGTAAACTGTCCTCTCGGAAAGCGGGAGTCCTGACGCCTTCATTCACTTGTGCTGTCATTCTTTGAGTGAACACTTGGTGAGCTCATAGCGGGCTCCAGGAAGGGTCCTGTGCAGTGCAGCCTCTGTGCTTCGGGACCTGGTCTTCTCCTGGGGACCCAGGCCAGGAGGCAAATGTGTGCAAAGAAGACCAGGGGCAGTGAAGGGCATGGGGAGGCAGGATGGGGCCAGGCCTGTCTGGGAAGCTGAGGAGACGCCCCCAGGGGTGGGGGGAGCCTGCAGGGGGAGCAGGTGTTTGCAGGTAGGTGGGGGCATCACTGGCAGTGGAGGTGGTGTGAGTCAGGGCTCGCAGGGGGAGGGAGCCTGAGGTGAGGGTGGCCGAGGGCAGTCCCCAGGAGTGGGGGGAGTGAGGTTGGCAGTCAGCATTTCCCAACCTGCGCTCACCTCTGCTTTTGTGGGGTGCAGGGCACCGAGTGGCAGGGGGTCCAGGAGGGACGCGGTGTAGGGCTGAGTCTCAGCATGGGGGAGGCGTCCTGCCTGCCTGGCTTGGTGAGTCTGGGAAGCTCGCCTGGGTCACCCCCATCTCTCTGAGGTGCATTTGCGTTCCAGACCACACCTTCCTTTGGGAGTGGGAGGGTGGGGATGAATTGATCAGAACAGTGAGCACATCTCAGTAGCCATCCGTGATGGCGACTTCACACGTCATGCAGAAACCTCCATGTGCCCCCGTGAGAGAATGAGCGTGAGACAGACACGGGGTTCTTAGTTATACAAGTAAAATGCTAGACCCTCCGAAAAGGGTGCTGGGGAGCCCAGAGATTCCTGAGCCATGCTTGGAAGAGGCCCTTGGACACTAGGTAGGCCCACATTCTGCTCTGTCCCTGAGCTGCTGGGGAGCTGCTCAGCATGAGTTGGGCGCCCACCGAGTGGGCTGGTCTCAAATGCTGTCCTAGGGCCAGGCCCCACATTGAGGGGGAAGAGGACGCACCGAGTCCAGAGATCCTGCCCTCTGCAATTCTTGGGGGGCCAGAGTTCAGTCAGTGTATCACAACCATGGTCAGGCTGTGGTGGAGGGCGACAGGTCTCATTTCGCAGATGGGGATTAGAGACCCAGAGAGGTTAAGTGCCTTGCACAAGGGCACACAGCTAGGCAGTGCTGGGACTGGATTCAAATCCAGGCAGCCTGGCTTCAGTCGGCAACCTCAGCCTCCACCCTGGGCTGCTTTTCATCCTGTGTCATGCCCTTTCCAGCCCTGGCTCCTGCGTTTGTGTCCCCGGGTTACCACGTGTAGTAGGTGCTCGTTAGAGGTCGGCCCAATGGAGTCCATCTTCATGTGCCACTTGCCTGGGCGTCATACCTTGTGCACCTGCCCTTAAGAAGGAAATAAGTAAATGGACTGAGAGGAGACCGAGAGCAGATGAGGGCCTCCTGTCGGCGTGTGTGGAGGCTGCCGTCACCAAGGTTTTGCAGGGCGGACGTGTGTGTTCATAGCGACAAGGCAGGCTCTGAGGCCATCCTCGTCCCTCCCGCAGTGACTTGGTGCACGGTGAAGTCCCTTGCCAACAGGAGGTAGTGTTTTTACTGTTAGCAAAAGCAGCTTGGAGGCGTGTGGTTCCCAAGCCCCGGGCTGGGGCGCTTAGTTCGAAGCGAAGACGAGAGAAAGAGAGAGGAGTCCCCCAGGCAGGTGGTTAGAAGGCCCATCCAGCGGGGCACTGGGGTCCGAGACAGGTTTTAGAGAGCGAAAATGAGTTCCAGCTGGGCTCCTGCCATTCCCTTGTGTCTGACTTGCTGCTGGGGCTGGAAGCTCCCTGAGGACCCCAGCATCCCTGTGGCCTCCCAGCAGGAGACCTGCGATCCAGATGCAGTGCCCACATCTGTGAGCGAATGACTGAGGAGGTCGCGGTGCAGCGTGGGCCCCGGGCGTCGGGGATGCCAACCGAATGTCAGCCGTTACCAATTGCCCCAGCTCCGGGCAGCCCGCCTGCCCTCGTGCTGTGGGTCTTTCCGTTCCAGCTCTGCAGATCTGCTGGCATGTTCGTTTGTGAGTGGAGCAAGCAGAATTTTTCAAAGGGAGGCAATTTGCAAAAGATGAAACGCAAACAGCTTGGGGGAGGCATGGCTCATCTGGCCACGTGAAAGCGCCTCTGGCGTTGGGAGATCTTTAACCTCGGTTGAACTAGCGGAAGGGACCAGGGCTTCTGTATCCTCTTTGAGAAAGAGCCTGTCCCCCTGCCCCGCCGCCCGCTGAGCGGACCCTGGGGAGAAAGTGCGAAAACCCAACTCAGCACTGGCTGAGAACTTGAGAGGTGGGTATCTGTTTGTGCCTGTGCAGTCAGCTTCTGTGGCCCTCCTTGTCCACGTGTCTGTGATTTCTGTCCCCTGGACTGTGGCTGTGGTCTCCCGCCCAGTCTTCTGACTTCTACCCCGGCACCCCACCAGTCTCCCCTGCCAGTGTGATCTCCCGAAATCACAGAGTAAATCTGATCTGTTACCCTGGTGAGCAAGGCTGCTTGTGCCCCATGCACCAGCTGAAACCCCCCCACTCAGAGTAAAAGCTCCTCTTAGCATTGCCCACCGGGCCTGGTGTGCCCGGGCCCCTCTGCCTTTCTGACCTCATTTCCCACTGCAGCCATGCCGGCCTCTGGGCTATTTCTGACATACGTCAAGCTTATTCAGACCCCTGGACCTTTGCATGTGCTGTAGCATCGACTGGCTCACTCCCCAGATCCCAACGCCTCGCCCTCTCTCGTTTGAGCCTCTGCTCAGGTATTATCAGAAAAGCCCGCCCTGTCAGCCTTGTGTAACACAGTGACCCAGCTTTCAGCCCTGCACCTCTGGCCCCATTCTCACCTTGATTTTTCCCCACAGAACTTAGCGCCCCTGGGTATAGTACGTAGTTACACACATGAGGTTAGCATCTGTCCTGCTGTACCAAAATGTAGGTGCCATTATGACAAGGACTTTGCTTTAGTCACTGCTGTATCCCCAGTGCTCAGAGCAGTGTCCGGCCCAGGACAAGGGCTCACCAAGTATTCGGTGTATATGTGAAAGTGAACGACTCTCCACGTGCCCCCTGTCGTGTTCACCCCCCGTAAGTCCAGACTGCGCTCACCCAGCATTCTGCCACCGCCCCGCCTGGAGGAAAGATGAGCTTTGGGTTTGAATCCTGGCTCTGGCGTTGCCCAGGTGGGTGTTGCCGGGCAGGGTAACTTGCTGCCTTAGCCTTCATTTCTTCAGTAGCACGATGGCGGGGACGTGGCTGGCCGGTGGAGCTGGCGGAAGGGAAGTGCAGTGTGTGTTAGCCGGTGTGCTGCGTGAACTCAGTGTTAGACAGGTGCCGTTCGCCCCCATACAGAGTTCACCCGTTGGAAGTATACATGTCAGGGGTTTCACGTGTTCAGAGGGGTGCACCCACCAGCACAGCCCGACTCCTGAGCACTCGCATCTTCTGTGAGGAGCCCCAGGCCCGTTAGCCATCGTTCCCCATTACTCTCTCCCCGCAGCTCCTGACATCAGCTGACGTACGTCGTGTCCCTGCGGACTTGCCTGTTGTTGACGTCTCATGTAAATAGAATTACACAGCACGGGGCCTTTGGTGACTGGCCCCTTTCACTTACTATAATATTTTCAAGGATTGCCCCTGGTAACATGCTTCGCTTCTTTATTCCTTTTTATGGCAGATCACTCAATACTGTTGTGTGGATAGATTGCTTATTGTTCACGCGCTCACCCCCGATGGGCATTTGGGTGCGTTCCACTTTTTCGCTGTTATCAATAACCCTGTCCAGTTTTGTGTTCAAGTGCATGTGGACAGAAGGCACTCGAACTGGACCAGTCCAGGCCAGTTCAGGGTGACTTCTCTGAGTGGTGGCCACGTCCCCCGTCCCCCAGGAGCTCCTGAACTCTCATTCCTTTTACATCACGACTGTACTTGCTCAGAGCTATTTGACTCCTCCCAGGAGACTTTGTTTGGTTTGGTTTTTTGGGGTATGGGATTGATTTTCATTATTGGGTCACTTTTTTATATGACCAGCTGGTTATTCACTTGATGTCACCCCCTTCTTGGCTTCTGCTCGGCCACCCTCTGCTCGGCCACACGGCTTCATTTTGCCCCGTTCTCAGAGCTGAGCTCGTTATTTCCTCCCTGGAGTGGCTCTTTTCTGGACGAGATTTGCTACTGGGCCCCAAGAACCTTCGACTCGAAGTGGACTTGTCTGAAACGGGATCTCCGCGCTCTCAGCTCCTCTCCTTCCGGTCCATTTCTGTGTCCCCGCATTGCATTGTCCGCGACCCCAGCAGAACGACGAAAAGCACATCCGGGAGATTTGTTAAGTCTTGGCGTCTGGTGAGGGGGTGATGGCACAGGCAGCCTCAGGGCGGCCTGGCCAAGCATGACTGTTTGAACGTGTCAGGCTTGCCCCTCTCCTCTGCCTGAAGGACAGCCAGATGCCCGCTGCTGGACTCTGAGGGGCCTGTCCATCAGAGGAAGGCGGGGCGTGGGTGGAACCCTCTTTCTCCTTGGAGGGAATGAAGGCATATCGTGCCGTGCATGTCAGGCGAAGAGGTGTGTTGAAAGCATCCCAGGGTAAGGTGTGCATCATGTCTCACATTTCTAGAGCTCTTTTCGTGAATTTCCCTGTGCATCATGGTACGGGTCGTACCCCAGGGCCTTTGTACTTGCTTCCACCTCATGCAAGTCCCCGTTCATCTGCCACCACATCGTAAGGGCCTTCCATGAGCACTGTCGCCCACAGCACTTGTCCCACCTAGCATATTACGTATGTACGCAGCCCTGTGGGAACGTATCATTTGCTCTTACATCTTTAAAGCCTAAGAAGGTTCTGAGATCATGGGAGGGACTCAGTAAAAGTGTGTCCAGTGAGTGAGTGAATGAATGAATGAATGCATGCATTTGGTTTTAATGACAACCCTGGGGCAAAGGTGCCGTTGTTGCCATCATGTGGGGGAGGGAACATAGAGCCACATGACTTGAGAGAATCCCTCCATGAATTGAGCCTAGTTCTTCTAGATCCCAGGACAGCTGTCCCCTAGGTGTGGAGGGCCCAAGAATGTCCTCGTAGGTCAGAAATTCTTTGAAAACGCCATGAACTACAGCAGGAGGGGGCACATGGCAGATAGATTGGAGCGGAAATGTCAAACGTTATGCAGCAAGGTTCTCCTCTGACTTGAGAGGGATAACAGGACGTCAGTGAAACCTGGACAAATAGCCGTGGCAGAGGCCTGGAGCCGAGGGAAGGGCCATCAAGAAAAGGAGAACCCCTCTGTGGAAGTGACCATGGATGGTCACCAACCCAGCACACAGCCCCAGCAGTGGCATTAGGAGCCTGGTGATGAGTGCGGGTCCAGTTCAGCCCACTGGTTCACTGTCAGGCTGTTCAGCGCGCCTTACCCCTCAGCACACCCAGACATCCCTCCGGTGAGGACCACTTAGAGGGATGGCAGCCCAGAACGATGAACTCGTGCGTGTTGTGCTGGCGAGAACGAGGTGTAGACAGATGAGCACGGACCCCCCAGTCACCCTGGGCCAGCTCCGGGAATGCACCTTACATGGTAAGTGCGGAGATGGGGAATGTGTTGCAGTTAGTGACAATACGTCTGCAGGAAAACAGCCTGTGGTGGCACCAGCATACTCACTCAGGACGACAGTCTTGCATAAATCACATGACCTCTGTGTGGGTAATTAAGGCTGGACTCTAAAAGTTGGTACAATGGCTCTGTCATTTGTAACTGTTTTGTCATTTTAGGTAAAACATTTCATCCTGCCTCATACCCTGCAGCCTTTTTGCATCTGGACAGCGCATTTCTTGCGGTGCTGCCGGCTGCCGGAGCAAGCATATCTTCACATGCATCATTGCTTAAATTGGTATTTATTTCTTGCTCACGTGCCATCCAAAATATTTTGGTGTTACTAACACATGGGCTGCTTGCTCTCCACCCAGTGGTGGCTCTCTTCACCTGGGCATTGCCGTTTTCAATATGGCGCTTGCAAGGTTGCTGTGTTTGTCTGCCTCGAGGCGGAACGCACATGGTGGAAGGGGCGTGGGGAGTTACGTGGGCCGGGGCGGCCGTGGCACACGTCACTTCCGCTCACATTCCATGGAGGCCAGGGATTGGGACGCCCCCAGGTGTGCACAGGAAGGAGCAGGCGAAGGCTGAGTCAGCAGCAGCTTGGTCTGCCACGGGGAGTCCGTACTTTTAAGTACAGTAATCCCTTTAAATTATGTAAGGCTTCATGTACGTTCCAGCGTGTTCTGGAGAGTTGTTGCCCTTAATCCTCACAGGAAAGTTGTCAGGAGCCCCAGTTTGTAAAGGAGGAGATGGACCCTCAGGAAACTTGAGTAACTTGTTCATGGACACAGAGGATGGGACGCTGGTGACAGGACCCGCATCCAGGCACTTCGGCCTCGCCCTGTACTTTCTTGTGATGGGTTATTGAGTGTGGCCAGAGTCCTTCCTTTATCCTTGTCCGTGCGTGCTCTGCTGGCTCTTGGGAGAATCTTGGTCTTAACCTCTTCTGTCCCCTTGACGACAGTGCACAGCCCAAGCAAGAAAGGGTCAGTGGAGGACACTGGAGTGGTGGTGAGGGTTCTTCAGAAACTTTGGGAACAACGTGGGGTGTGCATGACAACCCATTGCCCCAAAGAGCATGGTAATCCAGGAGAAGGCACCTGATTAAAGGGGAAACCATGGGAGGCCCCCTGCCCTGTGCTTGGTAACCCCAAAGCCAAGACTTGGCCTCAGTGACCCCCGAAGGAGACATTTCACCCCCTTGATAGTCTGATGTCCCATAACGAGTTAGTAGCCCGACATCCTGCTCACGTCCCCGGGTTACAAGTAGTGCTGAGGAAAAGACTTGAAAACTAGACCTCGTGGGTCAAAATAATTATCTTTCCGTTTGGAGAATGGTCTCGTTTTGGCCTTTAAGGCTTCCTCAGTGTTGGGCTCTCTAAAACTAAGCTCCATTGACTGTTTACTTCCTAATGCGCATGATGCTTCTCCCAGGCTCCCCTTCACTTCTCTTGTGCTGTCAGCCCGGCCTCCGCCATTACCCCTGGTCTGCCCTGGCCTGCCCTGCCCTGCCCAGGAGCAGCAGCAGGTGTACCTGGTGGCACACTGGCATGGTGGGACATTGCGGATATATGTGTATCTGTGAGTGTGTCTGTCTGTGTCTCTGTCGGGCTGTTCTTACGAGTGAGTGTCTGGGCCCATGTGCTCTAAGTTGCCTCTCCTCTAGTTGCACCCCTACACCTGGAGCTGTCTGGAAGGAGCGAGCCACAGTCCTTTGAGTCTGTCATGTCGCGACGACACTGACTCTAGCTCCCAGCTCTTGGTGAAGGAGGAGAGGAGCTCAGATCGGAGCATCTGTGGAGTTCATCCTTGCCTAGCTCATTCAGTGAGTCACCCACCAGGCCCTGGAGGCTTGTCATCTTGGCAGCCGCAGGGCACTTGTGCCAGGCTAATTATGGGCAGCTGTGACCTGAAGGCACGAGGTGGCAGTGAGATAGGTTGAGAAAAGACCCAGACAGAAACGGAGGCTCAGCCCGGCGGCCCCAGCCACATGGCGGCTACCCCATGCTTGGAGAGGAGGTCAGGGTTCTTCTGCTTTGTGACAGATTGAGGACACAGAGAAAAGAGGAGCTGGGGCTTTGTACTGACCGCGGCCAGCACGATGCCAGTGCAGACGGAATGGGTCACAGCCAGGGAGCGGGGCATTGGACGGTCCAGAGTTTAAGCAGAGGATACCTGATTGCGGACAGTTTCCTCTGACGTTTCATGAGTGTCAGCATCTCTCAGCGAGACGATCTCCGTACTGCACACATCCCGCAGCGCAATGTCACCACATCCCCAAGGTGATCAGGGCAGAAAAATCCCTCTTGGAGCTGGGCAGAGAGTTGTAGTAAGAGCAGTTCAGCCCGTGACCCCACTGAGATACTGAGCCTAGCACCCGAAATTTTGTGGGCTCTGGTTTGCCTTAGAGCACCAGGCAGAGCTGTGCTTTTCAAATGCAAATTCTGGGCACATTGATTTGAATGGGTCCCTCTGGAGCAGTAACTATTTTCATATCCCAATTAACCTGAGTGTATTAGAACGCCTCAGCGGTTGAAGGAGCCAGTCCATGCCTGGGCCTCATGACACCTCAAAGCCAACAGCTGAGACACCTCATGCAAAAACATCGTTCCGAACTGAGGCCGAATGATAAGGTGGCGCTTCGCAGAATGTAAAAAACTGAACCCTTGCTTCTGCAGAGAGCTTGGCTCCGGCACTGCAGGTCGCATTCGTACGGCCTTTTGCTTCCAAAGGGCAGCCTTAGTCATGGAGAAGACAGAAGATTTGTGTGGGTTTCTGTTTGGGGAGCGGGGGCAGGGGGCATCGTGAAAGACACACATCATTTGCATTTTTGAACTCTACTTTCAAATAACTTGAGAAATGGCTTTAAAACTGTCTTAGTCTGTTCCGGCTGCTACAACAAATATCCCATTGACTGGGTGGCTTAAAAAACACACATTTATTTCTCCCAGTTCCAGAGGCTGGAAGTCCAAGATCAGGGTACCTGCAGATTCGGTGTCTGGTGAGGGCCCACTTCCTGTCCACAGATGGCCGTCTTGTGGGTGGCACAAGGGACAAGGGAACTCTCTGGGGTCTCTTTTATAAGGGCACTAATCCTGTCCATGAGGGCTCCAGTTTCATGGCCTCGTCACCTTCCAAAGTCTCCACCTCCTCATATCTTCACATTGGGGACTAGGGTTTCAGTATATAAATTTTGTGGAGGACACAATTTAGTTCATACCAGAAACTGCAGAAGAGCCGGACTCTGCAGAAGTATTGAAATACCTTAATTTTTGTGTGTGTTTTTTTAAAATGTGCACAGAAGTGATGGTAGGACTCTGTCGTAAATACAATGGTGCTTGCAATAACGTTATTGTAAATAACAATCCCAAGTGATTAAAGAACTTTTTAATGACCAGAACACCTTGGAGAGGTCTAAGGAAGCACAGAGTACAGGGTTTTAGTCCAATGGCTCTACACAGAAGTGAACTGTGGCTTATAAATGAATCCCTAAGAGTATAAATAGCTCCCCACTAAGGCTTTCTACGGTGGCTGGTTAGAATATCCGTCCTAGTTAAGCTTTTCTTTGTATGATAATATTATTTTTCTACTTCCCTCCCTCCCTAGAACACAGGAGCTGGTGTGGGACATAATCCAGAAACATTGCCATGTGATGAGGACCGATAGCCCTTGACAGATAAAAATAATCCACTCTTGGATGAGTCACACAGTATGCAGATAATCCCAGATGACATACATGAGACCCATTTCACAGGTGTATTAACCATTTGGTCCCGTCCTGTTACCTGTCGTGGTTTTCTGGATCCTATAATCTATCCCATAACAAAAGCGCAATGTGGGGCTATACGCCTTTCACCCCAGCCAGCCATTCGGAGCCCAAAGGTCACGGTCACGTCTTCAGCATTCCCCCAGACCCCGCCGGCCTCTCTCGCTTCCTGCCTCCTTTGTCTGCAGGATTTGGCAGCAGGAGTTCTCGTGGGCAGATCCTTCAGCCGATAAATCGGGAGGGCCCCACGCCCTCGCTGCTCACTCCTCCTGCAGAGATGCAAGGTGGCTTTGGAGAGCTCATGTCCTCTTTCCCTTCTGATGGCCTTGTGTGTTCAGAGGCTCCCGTCCTGAGCATGCTCTCTGCTCCCCCGCCTCATCGCCTCGGAAGGCGCCCACGCACGCAGCCCCCGGCCCGTCCACCCCAGTGCAGTGCTTGTCCGCTTTCTCAGACAGAGGAAGTCATCCTGATGGCCGCAGCGGGGCCAGCGCCTGTCTGCACACCGCCCCCATCAGCACTGGGCCCCTTTCCCTTCTCTACCTTGGGAAACGGAGGGGGAGACGGGAAGAGAGGTTAGCTCCCATCATGCTGTGAGCTTTGTCACGTAAATTCTGCAGAGTTCTTGGAACGCTAGCGACAGCTTGTGAATAATAGACAGGTCTTCTAGAATTCTCTGGACTGTGCCAATTGTGTGTCACTGTAGCAACAAGTGCCTCTAATGTATCATGTCTGGTCCCCAGGTGAAATAAATCAGCCTCTGCAAACCACCGGGGGGACCAATTGCACCGACTTCTGGTGTGTACAAAGCATGTTCAGTCACACACGGGGCATGAAGGGAGCTGGGGGGGGGGAGATGAGTGACCCCCACTCACTCATGCTGTTGGTACTTGCTCCCCCCATGTGCACACAGTGTGCACAGCATTTGCACAGCTGCTCACACACGCATAGTGGTTACAGGCGGCACTCACCAACGTGCCCTACACACGCCCTCAGAGGACACTGGGCGATGTCTGTGGTTGTTGATTGTCATAACGGGGTTGGAGGACAAGTGGAACACTGCAGATATCTTATGGGTCGAGGCCAGGGGTGTTGCTAAATGTCTTACAATTATTGTAAGAATTATTGGACCCAGAATTTCAGTGATGCAAAGGCTGAGGACACCTGAATTAAGATGAAAGCAGGTTCTTGAAGGAAGTGTGTTGGTTGGATATCGGGGGTTGGAGCTCACAGAGCCCCAGAGGTGTCCGTGACAGGCCAAAGGGAGAATGGAGTGCTGTGACAGCCAAGGATGAAGTCTTTACTTCGGGTTTCCAGTTACGTCTCCTCTGCTGAAACGTACGTACTTACTCTCCGTAAGCGACAGTGGACGTGTTTCCTTCCAACCTGCCGTCATGCCTGGCTCAACGTTTACTTTGTCTTTGTACGTTGTTTATATTAAATAGGACGCACTCTGTGAGTCGTGTCATCACGTGGCAAAAGGCACAGATAGGTGACCAAGACAGTGCCCCTGAACCCGAGAGGTCAGGCTGGGGGCCCAGCGCTGTCTGGAAAATGACCAGAGCTGTGGGACACCACTAAGACGCTCAGGCAGTGCGGGGCCTCCACTCGGGGGGTCTGAGAGTCAGGGGGAAGGGGGGGTGCAGCGGGTCCCAGAAAACCAGCCCCCTCCTGAGGGCGAGACTGACTTAGAGGAACACCACTTGGTGTTTTCATTTCTCTGACTCTAGCGTTTGCAGGTCTGTTCGTTGGCTGGACCTCTGAGGGCCTATTTGTGATCTGTCTGTTGGCCACACGTCCTAGGGGAGCTGGTGGAAGTTTTCAGAGGCAGACTCGTGAATAAAAGGGCATTCTTCAAATTCACGTCCTGCGAGTAGCTACCCAGTGTTGGGGGGTGCGGGGGTGGGACGGGCCTAGAGACAGGGCCGGACTCCGTAGCCCGGAGCAGCCCGAAGAGGGTGAGTCTCCAGGCGCATCACTGGAGGCGGTGGGAGGAGTCCCGGAAGGGGGAAGGGCGTGCTGGGAGGTGGGAAGCAGCCTGGCGGTGGAAGTGTGCCCTGGAGCTCAGGGGCACGGGAGGGCCCAAGCCAGCAGACAGTTGGGGGCCTCAGGCGGAAGTGACCCCTGAGGCTTCAAGAGCAACTTTCTCCTGACAAGAAGGCAGAGCGGCTCCAGCCCCTCTGCAATGGGAGAGGTGTCACCTCTCTCCAAGAGGTGTGATGAGACCAGTGTCCCATTTTTGCATCAAAATAGGGAAGAGAATGCATTCCTCCAAACGCAACCACCCTTGCCGGGTGGGCGTCTGGGAGCCCGGGTTCCCGCCCTGCCATCCCCAGCCCTCCCCTTCCTCACCGTGCTGCTGTGGGCAAGTGCCTCATTCCTCTGTGCCACTGGTTCCCCGTCTTGAAGTGAGGAGAATAAGTGTACCTACATCATTTTTATTCATCTATTTTTTTAAGAGATGGAATGATTTCATGCAAATAAAATGCCTGGAATAATGTAAACCCTCCGTTCACATTATTGCTGTAGCATGGCTTTTTAGAACTTTGTAACCTGTGGGCATTGTCCTCCGATGAAAAAGCTTGAGTTCTTTAAACATTTCATTCTAGTCTAGACAAGTTCAATGCAACTGTGTTCTGCAAATGTCCAAAGGAACATTTGCAGAAATATAAATTGACTTTCTGCTTCAGTTTTATTGGGTCACCTGATTGGGTGTTCTTGGCTGTCAGTTACAAGTAATGTGTTTCCGTTGACTCACAGCTCAATACAGATTTGGACTGTTGTGATTTCAAACATGTAGATTTTTTAGGTGCGTCTGACCACATGGTTTGACAGATGTTGGACTCCAGAGGCTTTGGAACAAACAAATTCCACGTGAATTTGTTTTGCCCTGTGTTGTACAGTAGAAAAATGAAAACAAGGTGAGGAGACATAAGAAATACTATGTTTTGCATTTAATAATGGCAGGCTTACAAATTTAATTATCAGAATTGGCTATTGTCACGACAGCTGACCTGGTTTTGAACCTCTCATCTGTTGTCAGTAAAGCCTTTGTCACAGTGCCCAGCCTTTGTGTGTCAGTTTTCTTATCTGCCAGCTGGGCATAATGACCATATGATAGCATTACTGTAAGTGGGTAAAAGTCAGATAATGCCCATAGTAGTTAGAATCTATTAATTTCCAGTTGGTAGAGTTTATTCTTGTTTACTTTTTAGTTATTGATTGACAGTTTTGTTCAGTAATGATTCTCTATGTTCTTTTTTTATTTTAAAAAGTCTAGTTGGTCAAAAACTGAAAAGGGTGTTAAAAGAACCCCTATGATGTCCTTTTCAGTTTCTCTTTGTTCAAATTTTCAGGGGCTGAAATAAAATGTCCTTTTTTCCTACAGTTTATCTTATATAAAATGACCTTGTTTGACCCTGTTAATTATTTTTTTAAATCAGATTTACTGAGGTGTTATTTACATACAAGAAAATTTTTAAGTATCACCGTTTGATGAGGTTTGACAAATGTATACAATGCATAATCAAGATGTGGAAGTTCGATCATCCTCAAAACACTCTTGGGAATCTTTTCCTTGTCACTCCTCTCCTTCTCCCCTTCCCCCCCCCCCCCCCCCCCCCCCCCCCCCCCCCCCCCCCCCCCCCCCCCCCCCCCCCCCCCCCCCCCACCGCTGCCCAGTGCCTGGCAGCCACTGGCCTGACGTCTGTCTCCATACACTTGCCTTTCTAGAATGTCATGTACACAGAATCACACAATGTGTAACCTTTCACCTCTGACCCCTTTCATTCATCTTAATGCTTCTGAGGGATAGCCATGTTGAAACATTTGTCTGCAGTTTGTTCCTTTTTGCTGCTGTATAGTATTCCATTGTATGGATGTACCACAATTTGTTTATTCATTTGCCAGTTGCAGGACATTGAGTTTTTTCTCAGTTTTTGACTGTTATGAATAATGTTGCTATGAACAGTTGCCCACAGGTCTGTGTTTTCATTTCTCCTGGGTAAATAGCTAGGAGCAGGTTTGCTGGGACCAGGTAATGCTTTGTGATAGGGATTTTACTTTGTCTCATTTTAATATTGCTCTCCTTTTCATTTATGTTGCTTGATTATTTTCTGTTCAGTCTTCTACTTGCATGCTTCATAATTCTTATATTTAATCAAGCAGTATATGATTCGATTATAGTTTATTTAAAATACTGAATTTTTTGGATTTTAGTAAAATTTCTAATTATTGAGTCTCACTTTCTCCCTTTAATTGGAATTTTACAGTTTGTATTCACTTGCTGCTTATATAGTTTGTGTTTTCCCTTATTGACTCTGGTATAATTTGGAAGATAGCTTATTTTTGACCCTAGGAATTTTTTCATTAGGTTGTATTACAAGCATAAAAAAAAAGAGAGAGAGAGACAGAGAGATAGGTGTAAGATCTTACTTCCCTTTGACAAAATAAGAAATTCATTGCATGTTTCTTTCTTCTTTTTTCACCTGTCCCCTGCCAATTTCCCAATGTTAATATAAGCTAAAGTTACAGAGTCTCTAACTATATATAGATTAAGGTTATCATTGCATAGTATTTTTACCACAAATATTTCTTCAAGCTTCGATTTTGGCATTCATACTCAATTTTTAAACTATAATTTTAACAGCCATTTTTACTTAGTTCTTTAAGTGACGTGATGTCATTGCTCTCTGACCCTTTTATGTACTGACTGGGACTTCCCCTTTCTTGAGTTCTTCCTTGGTTTCGGTTATCAGAGAAGTAGAATATGCCTTTGAAATGCTTGCTCAGTAAAGGCATATGAGCAATCTATTTTTTGAGTTCTTAAATATGTGAGCAGTTTTTTGTGTTTCTTCTCACCTCAATGGTTAAGTTGCCCAGTTAGGAAACTTTCTGGTCACAGTCCTTTCCTCAATCAGTTCTGCAGCTCTTGTCTTCTGGTGGAATAGGGGAGTAACCTAAGGTCAGCCTGAACTCTGTCCCTTTGTATACCGGTAATGTGCTGCTTCGAGTTCCTAACCACCCTGGCCGTGTCCTCGAGGTCTCTGGAGAGAAGTGACATGACTGTCCAAGGGTGTTGTGAATACATTTCATGTTGTCAGTGATCCACTTAGTGAGGGTGTCGCCAGGCATCCCCCGACAAAGCCAGTTAGCTCGGTTCATTTGGTTTATTAGGGAGAAGGAAAAATCTATTAAGAAGGTACCCTAGGAAAATGGTGTCCTAAGATACTCGTATCGCAGTAAAGAAGGACCAGAGGCAGATCCTTCCTTTGCAAGCAAACCTTGTTAGAAATATTCTTAATGGTTGGGGTTAACTGTTTATCTTCTAAATGATCCCCCTAGTACACTGAGGACAAAGGCTTTGGCTGTCTTGTTCATTGGTGCCAGGCACAGGGTAGACACTGAATATTGGTTCAGTAACCACTGAATATGGGTTCAGATATTTAATGTCGAAGCATTGATTATTGAAGCAGATAATCTCCTAACTAAACACATGCCACCTTGTGCTTCCTGCTGGTTGTTTCCTATCACCCACTTCTGAGGAGATGTTCAGGTTTCTGATGTGTGCCAGGACCAGGAAGCATGTTTGCTGGAGGTGATTCGTCAAAGTTGAATCTAGAAATCAGTTACCCCAGGGTTTTCTGTCCTGTAAATGATACCTTCATTCCCTCAACCCCGCATCACCCCATTGCTGTTAATGAAGATGGATTATTGCTGACGTTAGTATTTCTAATCCTTTGGGACTTTCTTTTCTGCCATGGATTCAGCTCTTTCATTCTTTGGTGAAGATGGCATCCACACAAGGAAAAAGCTTTCTGTGAACATGTGGCCTTTTGCATGAAAGCCAGTGATCTTTAGAGTTCTTAATTACCCAAACCACCAACTCATCTAAGCCCTGGCCTGTACTCCAAAGAGCAGTAAAGGATTTGGAATGTCAGTTTAAGTCTCAGCATCTGTTCTGTATTCAGAGCTCAGAGTGCGGGAATGTGCACTTTTTCATTTTGGTGGAAAGGATTTGTCTTTGTGTGCCCCCTATAACAGTTGTTTGTATGCACTTAGAATCTCCCCACTGGCATCAATTTAATAATCACCTAAGGGCTTGCCTTTTAACAGTATATGCTAATGATTCTAGGGTCCTAGAACAAAGAAAACTCAAATCATGAATGAATTCATAATTGAAAGATGCTCTCAGGAACAGTCTCCTTAGATTTCAAACTTTCCATGCATTATTGTTATCATCTGGTTCAGAGGTCAGCAAACTATGGTCCTCAGGCCAAATCTTATTTTTATGAATAAAACCTAAAATATTGACAATCTGGCCCTTTACAGGAAAACTTTGGCAACCTCTGATCTATAATAAGTCGTCCCCAATGCCCCTCTATACCATCCCTATCTCTAACTCTACCCCATGTCCATCATTGGTTACCAAAATTGTGTGCCATTCTCTGATCTCTTGGACAAATGATCAAAATGATTTCTGAGCTTCCATAAACCTTTCTGAGATACAGGGGCCTCAGCTGCCAAAAGCTGAATATAATAGTAAAGTTTTTGGTGTTAGCCAGTGGTTCTCAACCCTCCTAATGCCGTGACCCTGTAATACACTTCCTCATGTTGTGGTGACCCCCATAAAATTATTTTCGTTGCTACTTCATAACTGTAATTTTGCTATTGTTACGAATCGTCATGTAAATATCTGATATGTTTTCCGATGGTCTTAGGTGACCCCTGTGACCCACAGGTTGAGAACCACTGTATTAGGCGTTGCCCCAAGTGAGCTTACGTATAGAAAGACCTACCATTATAATTATGTCCGGCAGTGAGCAGATTCTTAATTTCTATTTTCCTCCTTTCTTTCTACCTCTTCTCCAGAGAGTATGACTATTTATCCATGTATAAAGTCAGTCAATCAATCAATAACTAGCGCTACAGTGTAGTAGCACACTTACAGACAGCCTGGGTTTAAATCACTGCTCTGCTGCTTACTAGCTATGTGACCTTGAACAAGATGCTTAATTCCATTAATATCTGCCGCCTCATAGTTTTGTCACTATTCAGTGAGAAGTGCATGTCACATGCTTCACATAATGCCTTGTGCCCAGTACATCCTAATTAAATGGTGGCCGCTATTATTTTCATCATCGGTGTTATCATTATTATTTTACTACTGAGGATGCAGACTGTTGATGAGGATCTTTGCATTTATCAGCTCTACCCACATTTGTCAGCCAGACCTCTGACGCTAAGCTCCGTGTTAGCAAGCCAAGAAAATGTGTGTCCTCCTGGGGAAAATAAATCTGGATTTCTCCTTCCACATGAGGAGCCCTCAAAACAGTCCCAAAGGAAGAGTGAGGTGGGAGGCAGGATGTGCACAGTTCTTTCGGATCCGGTGCTGAAGTCCTTCAGCGCCTCGGGCTACATGCTCGGCCAGTCCTCTCAGCCTTAGCTGTACACGTGTGACTGGTTCTGTTACAGGTCCCAGGGGCTGCCTCGGGTGGGTAAGGGACACTGTGCTTGGATCGAGCTGCCCAAGTGACTCTCACTCAGTCCTTTGTTGGTTCTTTCATTCACTCACTGATTCAATATTTATTTTACTGTCCTGGCCATGGAGATGTCAAGGAATATTACTAATTATTAGCCCTGCCATTGACTACCTGTCTTGGGCCCCAATTTTGAGGATGTATTGGAGAGGCGAGAACTTGGGGGCTGGGAACCCTGAGAGTTTTAAAGTAATCCTCACAAAAGCTGGTGAGTGGATTAACAGGGTGATGGAGCAGGACGGGGGGACTGGGCTGAGCAGGGGTGAAGCTTTGGTCTGTCTGAAGTTTCCGAGCTCATTCCTGTTTTGCCTGGGTCCTTTCTAAACATACCGTGTTGACTGTCAGTCCCCTGTATTTGGGGATCATTCGGCAAGAGCTGTCTAGCCCTGTGTCCCTTTGTAGAGTTCTCCCTCCCCCACAGCAGCTGTTGCTGGGAACAGAGTACCCCCACCCCCATGACCCTGCAACCCTGAACAAGCCCAACCCCCAGGAACAAATGCTTCTCTGTGTCGACACGTGCTGAACGGAGGCAGTCAGCTGGCGTTCCTGGGCCCGGGAACGACGGTCACGCATGGCAGCTCCAAAGAAGGAGGTGCCCCCAGCCTTGTCCTAGGTCCAGGTGACCATGACTCAAGGCTCAGAAACTGGCGTGACCCTTTACGGAACAGCGGGTCCCACTGGAGTAGATGTGCCCGGCAGCTGTGCCTTTCTTGTCAAACGGCCTGGGAGGGCCAAAAATAGATGGCCCTGGGCCCAGTGTGCACCCAGGGTGCGGTGTGAGCGGCTGCGAGGGGGCGTGAGCCAGCATTCTTCAGGGGGACAGGCAGCCCGGCAGCCTGCGAGGGGGGCAGCCTCAGATACCAGGTTTCTGTCCCACCCACCAGGCCCCCTTCCTCTCGGGCCTCTGCTGTCCATCACTGCCCCCTCCTGCATGCTAACACCGGCTCCTGGACTCAGGGACCACCTGCAGGTCATGCCAGCGACATAACTTTTAAGGCAGGAAATCTAGAGTGCCTTCTTGTTTTGCATCAGCAGGTCCCTTCGTAAGCAGGGCAGTGCCCCCAGTTGTCACTTAGTCACAACTTCCTAGTCTGGCCTTGGCCTTGAGGAGGGCCCCTCTGAGAAAATGGTTGCGGGAAAGACAACCCCACATTTCCCCTGAGAGCCCTGCTGGGTTTCATGTAAGTGTTTGTGCAATGAACCCCATCCCTTCCTCCTCCAGCAGTGATTTTCAAACTTCTCGTTTCTTTCTCAGCCGGTTCCAGCAAAATCGTCGGCTGACATCCCCCACGGAAAACGACCGGGTTCGAGCTGTCTTGGGTAAAGCGGGAGGCAGGGCTGGGACTTGGGTGCGTGTGCCGACAGCGTGTGAGGGGCGTGCGTGGAGGGCGCGTCCGGGGGCCGCGGGGGCGAGGGCTGCCGGCTTCGCGAGGCGGGGGACCTGCTGGAGAGTGGGGTCGCCTGTGGGCCTGCGGGAGGTGATGAGGGACCGGACGCTGGCGGGCAGGGGCTGCCCAGTTTTGCCCAGAGCTACACAGCCGGGCAGGGAAGCAGACCAGTGAGTCTGCCGAGCCCAGGCTCTCAGCACGACGTCCAACAAGGGGAACAGCCCCCCACCCCCGTCCAGGTGGGGCTTACCTGTATCAGCCCCACCCCAGATTCCCAGGAACTGGAAGGTTCTGTCCTTTCACAGAATGGCGTGGCCCGCATGGGTCTGAGAGAGCGCCAGTACGAGGCGGACTTTACCCCAAGGCGCAGGGTCCTGTCTTTGTATCCCCTGACTTCCTCCAGCCAAGGAGGGGGCCAGTCAGCAAGAGCAGTCACGGTGGACCAAGTTACGTTTTAACAAGCTGCACTTGACCTTTTGCTGTTGTGATCAGTAGCTAAAGATGCGCCCCCATACCTGGCCTGGTCCTGGGGGGCTGTACATTTCTTGTCATTGTCAGGGTATCCCCGTTCATAAAGGTGTCCCGGTTAAGAAATTTCATCATAACAGCCTGGGGGCGTGTCTCCCACATTCTTCTTGAAGTGTGACCCTGAGAGTCAGGGGGAAGGGGGCTCTTGATATCTAGAAACCTCTTCTGTGGCTGCCCCTGTGTGGTTAGCCCAGTCTGTACCCTTCCTCTGCCTCCTCCTCCGTGTGGACCACTGGGAGAGCTGCCCGGGCTGACCCAGCCCAGGAGGTTTGTCTCCAATTCCAAGTTCATCGTTAATTGACTCCCCGGCATGGCTTGAGAGCTGAAACCCAGCAGAAGGAAGCAGGAGACAGAATCTCCCCCCGAGTGCCCAGCACACTTTTAAAGTTAAATTACCTCTTTCTTTCTCGAGGCAGTAGTAGTAAACGCACATTGGCTTGGCTGCAGCATGGGGAGGCCGTGGGGACAGTAGCTTCATGAAAATCAAGGCTTAACATGTGTGACAAAAAAAGCAATAAAATAGCACTGACGGACATAGCGTGAAACGAACGTGAAATTTGCCGCGGCGGCCGAAGCGGGGCGGGGGACAGCTGGGACTCGTGAACACGTGCACGGGGCTCTGGTTTTAATGTCCTCTTCTCCGACACGCAGCCGGTGTGACATTCCTGAATCCTAACATCCTCTCGGGTGGGTCTAGTGGATGCTGCCATGTGTTGTGTGGTGAATCCGTCTGGGGTAACCAGGCTAATGAAGCAGGCAGGACAACCAAGACGGTTGCTATGAGAGGGGTGAAGCGCTTGTGAGAGTGGACGTGGTTTTGCAGTGCAGCTGCTGCACCTCCGACCCTCTCCCGGCCGAGCCAGGGCTCTCTTCATCCAGGTTTGCACTCAGTTATCCCCCCCGAAAAGAGGGGTCTGTGCCTTTGTTTTTACTGACTCGCCCGGCCCAGCCCTGAGCTAGGAGACTCTCCAGTTTGTTGACTTTTCTCAAGGGCCGACGCTGGGAACCCAGCTCTGAGACGTAAGTCCTTTTTCCAGACGATTTCTGAAGCTTCAAAGGGAGATAAAGTGAGGTCTGATAACCTCCCACTTGAGCTGTGTTTTCACAAGGCCGGGAAAAAGTGAAAATTGATGTAAGTGGGCTTCCTGTCTCGTCCAGCTGTCCTCATTGGAGAGTGACAAGTAATTCTAAAAGTCCAGAATTTCCACAGGCCAGATCTTTTGTGCCTTTTTCCTGAGAGAGAAGATGGAATAGTTTGTGCATGCATCCGGGTCATGGTTGCCTGATGTTTTTGCTTAAACCCCATTGGTGAACATTTCTCTAAGTACTGACAGTACTTCATATGTAATTTTTCTATTTGTGTGTCTTTGTTAATAGAGAGTGTAAATTCTAGAACCTCGGGGTAGAATTGCGGGGTCATCAGATCTCCTCACGTTCAGTAGCTGCTGCCTAGAGGTTTGTTCGGCACGGTGGCGGGACCAGGGTGCATTTCCAAGTGAGCAGAGCACGGAGGGGCATTTCCACATCCTTGCAAACCCTTGGTGTTACTACACTATCTTTTAAACTTTGTCCTGGTGGGTGCTAGGAACACAGCTCTTAGTCGGACAAGGGGTCCCCCAGGCCCTGTGCTCTAGGGCTCCACTCTGGTGCTCCCCAGAGATTCGAGGGGGTCTAGAGTTTTAGCCATTAGGGACCCTTCAGGACCACTCTCTGCAGGAAAGGGGGCCCTGCAGGTGGTCCTGGGGCCCTGGGCATGGGAACTCCAGGGCCCCAGCATCTGATTGCTTGGTTTCTCCATGTAAGTAGGTCTTGCAAGAGGGAAGAGCTTGGTTCTTCCTGTGCTCCTAGAGTCAACTGTATAGTAGGTGCTGATGT
Source organism: Lyroderma lyra (assembly GCA_004026885.1). NCBI lineage: Eukaryota > Metazoa > Chordata > Mammalia > Chiroptera > Megadermatidae > Lyroderma > Lyroderma lyra. The sequence goes on from PVJL010009236.1 coordinate 52,578, forward strand.
ATTAAGTCATTCATTCAACAGATATATATTGAGTGCCGGGCACTGGGTGCTGTTCTGGGCTCTGGGGATACCGCGGTGAACCAGACAGAGTTCCCGCTCCGTTGGATTCTGTGTCATCAATGGGGAAAACTGCTTTTTGCTAGTAATGATGATAATACTGCCACCAGTAGTCCACACAGCTCACATGACAATGTGACACCTGACTTAACGGTCAAGCACTCAGAGAAGAACGAAAGTGTTTACCCCGATTCTTAGAAGATGTTATTGGCGGCAGGCACAGCAGATAATTAAAGCACCTCCGAAGGGCTTCTGCCCGCCGCACTTGGGGGACATGGGATTTGGGGGAAGAGGTGAGAAGAATCCGTTCAGCAACTCCTGTTGCACATTAAGTTTGGCTGCAAAGCCCATTTCTGGGCGACTGCCTAACACCTAACCCATAACTGTTGCTTACATACAGATTTGGGGTTTTCTGGGGGCCGATGGGAAGGAGGTGTAAATCTGGAAGATGGCTTGGATGGGAGGTCTGACATCATCAGTCAAGTAACACGTGGAAAAAAATAAATGAGACTTTCAAAATAAAGTTCAGATGTGGACACTTAAAAACGAAGTAGGTGTTCGGGAGACGTTGCTCCATGGATGGGGCCCACCCCTAGAGTTTGTAATTTTGCAGGTCTGGGGTGGGGCCTGCACATTAGCATTTCTAACAGGGTCTGGGACCCCACTTTGAGAAGCACTGGTCTATTTCCTCACGTTGCCCTTGTCAGTTACAGAGCAGCTTCATGCCTTAGTTTCCCAGGGTTAATGCTAGGTTGAGCCACAAATCCTATCACACAGGAAAAGGTAAGGTAGCGGGTTAATCTTATATCATGGCTACGGCAAGTCGTGGGGGGAAACGCCCTCTGTGTGTGTGGTTTTCATCGCTGCCTTAGGCTTACCTTGGTGTTGCGGCCTCGGTCGCCCCGTCTCTTGGTGTTGGGCGGTGGGGGTATTATTACAAAACTAGGCTCTCAGGAATCTGGACCTTCCCCGTCAGCTCATCCCCTGACATTGCCCTTCTGCAGAAGCTTCCGGAACCAGCACAACATGGTCCCATGGGCCCACCCGTTGCTGCCCATCCTGCTCTGCCTGTGTATAACCTCTTCCTCTGCAAGGTGCTCATTCTTCCTCACAAAACCTGTTAGCTGCCACTTCCTGCTGAGGCTGTCCGTGGCCGTCCGTGCTCTCTCTGTGCCTGTGGTGGACTCCTGCTGCAGCATCACCACATTATCATTTGTCATGTGTATAGTCCCCTTACTAGTGCGTGAGCGGTACTCACAGGCATCAGACATAGCTTCAGCCCTGCTGTGGCCCCACCACCAGCCTACGCCTTGCAAATGCACAGCCAGTAACTATGGGCTCCACGATTGGATGATTTCATGAAAGTGTCCCTGACTCTCCGTCTATAAAAAGGGATAGAATGAAATCACCACCAATAAACAGAATGCAGAGAGTTCATATAACTGAGATTTGGAAAAGAGTTGCAGACTCGTGGTGCAAATAAGATGATAGCAAGAGGCCCTGAGAGTTCCATTATGTTGCTCCCCATCACGGGCAGTCTACATCTAACTCTGCTGATATTATCTGTCGTGGAGGAACCAAGGTATTATTTATCTACTGATGAAAAGCAATTTGTTGATACTAACCTGGGGACATGATTGAATATCACAAAATAGTTTCCGTAAGCACCTGTAATCTCTTTTATATTTTGGTCACAGGGATAGGTTATAGCAAATGAATCAGAGGACTAGTATCTGAATCCTCAGCTCTACCATAATCACTTGGGAAAATATTTGCTGAGGTAGTAAAAGGATTATGAGAAAGAAAATTTCTCCCATTTACATAGAAGAGAGCAGCTGCAGAATTGTAATCATCTAGAACATTTCAACCCCCCGCCCCCCAGCAGAGGGTCCAGGATCTCAGTCCTTACCTGTATTTTCAGTTGCAGCGCTCATTGCTTCTATGTTACACATGTAATAGAATTTAAAGCTCACGGGGGTGGTAGGAGCAGTGAGTTAAGATGAGGAAACGAGGACTTTCTTTGGAGACAAATGTTGGATGTGGGGCTATTTACAGCGTGGGCATGGGAAGCAGCGTTTGTTTTGAAGAAACCGTGGTGTGCTGGAGTTTTCTGAAATTATCTTTGATTAAGTTTTGCCTTGTCTTGACCTCGACTCCATGGTTTGGGTTTCCTTATGACACTATCATTGGTACATTCAAGGGTCTGTTGAGGCTGCGAACACGAAGCCTGTGGTCACAGAGGTCTTGTTGGCATCTTCTGAGAGTGAGATGGCAATAGCACGGCAGGAAGTGACGTGTGCTGGGCGTGCACTGTGCTTTCACCAGGCCTCTGTGCTCCTAGGTGTGGTCATTGATTCTCTTATGCGGCTTGAGGGAGCCAAGGGAATACGACAGTATCTGGGACTCACCTTCCCTGTCTGACCTGAGCATGATGACCCTGGGACAACGTTAGCATTGTGGAAGAGACTCACCGTCAGTGCTTACTGGGAGCCAGTGGTTGCGCCCCTGGTGAGTTAGGGCCGGAGTGCACTTGAGAACACCATCCCGATTGAACTGCCAACACTATTGAGAAGACTGTCCTAGGGCTGAGCGGGAACACTGTTGTCGAGATGTCTAAGATCTCTGGCACAGATCTGATGTGAGACAGCTGCTAGGCACCCAGAGTCTGAGGGACCTTGAAGGGACTCTGGGCCCCTCAGAGATATGGTTCTTCCCTCCCTGGCCTGCTCCTGGGTTCACGGGCGGTGAGCAGCCTCCTCTGGGGTTCAGCCAGGCTTATCTCCCGAGTCCAGCTCTGAGGGGAGGGGAGGAAGCAGCAAGTCTGCCTTTGTGGAAGGAGGAACTTTCCCACAATTGTCTTGGGACACATGCTACTAGTGCCTGCACCCTGGCGTCAGTGCAGACAGTTCGATCAGGGTATAAAGTTTCCGTCTGCTTTGTTTTGAGTCTTCTGAATTCAGAGGAAGTATTTCATTCTGATGTACTTGGATGAAGGAGAAAGTTGCACAGCGCTTCCGGTTGGAGGTTACTACTCCAGACGCATTTATGCGAAGATGAAATTTGAGAACTAATGGATGGAGATAATAATTTAGAGTTGAAATTGAGAACAGATAGTCCTTGCTTGGAAACGGCTCAGAGGTAGGTAGTAAAACTGACAGCGAGCTAAAATGGAACTTGGCCGGATGACACGAGCATTTCCTCTTTTCGTCCACGCCATTCATTCTCCTGGTAAGTGTGTATTGATGACCTCACTGTATGCCAGAAACTTAGAATGCAAGAATCAGCAGCAACCCGTTCCTTTCTCTGTGCAGTAGACTTGGTCCTCTGGTGGCCAGCCTGCAAGGTTGGCTCCCGGTCATCCTGGCCTGCTGGCGGTCATACCTTCATCCGTTCCCCTCCCACAGTGAGTAAGGCTGACCTGGGTAACCAACCGGATGATGCACACATGAGGATGTGTGGCTTCCAGAGAGAGGGTGTATAAGATGTTACTAATTTCACCGTGTTCGCTTGGATCACCTGCCAGGGGGCGGCTGGTTGTGTGTTGTGAGGACACTCCCCCATGGAGGACTGAGGCCTCCTGCCGATAGCCAGGACCAATCTGCTAGCCATGTGAAGAAGTCCTCTGGGAACCTTCCTGCCCCAGTCAAGCCTTTAGATGCCTGCAGCCTTGACTCGTGTCTTGATTATGATCCTTCCAGAGACCACAGGCCAGAACTACTCAAATTCCTGACCTACACTTGTGTGAGATGACAAGTGTCTCCTGTTGTTTTGGGCTAATTTGTTACACAGCGATAGATAACTGATACACATCTGTTACTATGTGCCAGGCCTTGTTTTAAGACCTTTGCAGTTATTAACCCGTTAATCTTCATAACAACCTTTGAAGGTAGGTACTGTTGCTGTTTTCTTTTTAAACATGTGGAAACTGAGGCCCAGAGATGTGTCAGTGACTTGCCCAAAGTCACAGAATTTGCACAAGGCTGAAGTGGCGTTTGAATGAAGCAGTCTGGCCAGACTCCACATTCTCCACAATTGACGGTGTTGTCCGTGAAGAGGAGTGTGTTTTAGAAAATCGGTTGTAAACTCAGGTGACAGATCTGGGAGAGGTGTAACCAGCATCCAGCTCTGTCACCATCCGGCTTTGTAGATCTGAGAGGTTCTTGGATAAAACACTTCTCTGAGCCTCCCTCCCTTCATCTGAAAAGTGGGGATAATACCAACTCCCATTTGGGGATGCTTTGAAGATTAAGTGACATAAGTCATGAAAGCCCTTTAGCCAGAGTTTGGGGGAGTAGGGAGTTGTGGGAGGGGTCACTACATCAGAGTTCCTTCCCTTGCTAGGTACCTTTCATTTACTACTGATAAAGGGGGGGACCTGGCCACCTGGAAGGTGACTGATCTCTGCCCAGGAGCCTACAGCCTTGGGCCTTGCCTGCGTGCTGCCTGTTCGCTGAGCCTAGAAGGCAGCTTGGTAACCCAGCCCAGATGCTTACAACTGTCTAAGAAAACTCACGTTGGAGACTCAGCCCTGAGTCCCCCACACAGGAAAAATCAACTTCCTAGCATCCCTTGACCTTCATTGTCAGGTTGCAGACTAGCAACGATGAACCACTTCCTGTGCTTAATTCTGTTACTCACTGTAGTCTACCAAGTGGGCGGTCTGCAGCCCCAACCACTAATTTACGGAGTAGCTGGAAAGACAAAAACAGAAAGGAGAGCGGCTCTGCTGGCTCTGTGAGGTCTGCGTTGCAAAGCCAGAGGCAAGTTTGTTGGGGGCGCTTGGAGATTTGGGGGACAGCACTGCCAGCCCTGGAAAGCACGGGGCATGGAAGTCACACAGACCCGTTTCCGTCACTTCTGGGTGTGAGACTGCGGACAGGTTCTTAAGCTCCCCGAGGTGTGACTGGGAAATGCTGCCGACCTTTATGCCTCGTGAGGACCCACGCGCCAATATCCGGTTCCGTTCTCTTCATAATGATTGTGGTGGAGAGTTACGGCCATGGGCAGTTCAGGGTTATGAGTTCAAGTTCAGATAAGATTTCCTTCCCCCCACCACCACCAAGGACATTTCGGATAATTTCAGACCAAAACAGCATTGAAGCGTTCCAAGGGGCAACCGTGGAGGAGTTGCCGGCGAGTGGCCCTTGGGTCTGGGGGGAGGGCAGATGCCGGCCTTGGGGGCCCAGGCCTTGCCTGGCTGACAGACTGGAGAGTCAGTCTTTTCACACCCACGTTTCTGCCCTTGGACAAAGAAAGCACACAGTTAAATGTTCTGAAACCTGCTCTTTCAAAATCATTTGTGTGTCCATATACACAAGGTGGTGGGGGAGGATAAAAAGCTTTCTGTGAAGTGTAACATGCAGTCATGATGGACGACACGAAGCAAGAACGAACAAAGCAGAAAACACTTGGCCATTTAGAAATAGAAGGGTACCCCTTGATTCTGACAGAGGATGTCTGAAAAAAAACAACACAAATCCCCAGCTGTGTTGAGCATCCTGCTTACTGGTGCAACTTTAAGAACTTGGTGCTCTTTCATTTCATTCACTATCAACACTGGGTATTCCAGCTACAGGGAAGTAGTATTCTGTTTGTGTAATTCCTTTTTTAAAAAAGCACAAGATAGTACTTTACATTTTGGGGGGTAGTGCGTAAGGACCAAAATGATAAAAACCACGCATGGGAAAGACAGAGGTTCAGAGGAGCAGTGTCTCCGGGGAGGAAAGGAAGTTGGATTGAGCCGTCGACTCTGTACTTTTCCATTTCTTTAAAACAACCACCATCAAAATGAAAAAGACCTGAAGTCAGTAGGACACAATGTTAACGTTTGTTAAATTGAAGCTGGGTGATGGTAATGAGACTGTCTTCTGTGTTTGTGACCCGCCAGCGTGCGTGCCTCTCAGATTTGCAGGAAGGAGCTATGTAGAGACGAGTCTCTCCTTCGGGCGTGGCCCTGCGTACAGGGAGGTGTGTGGACACGGGCCATGTGTGCCCACACTTGCATGCATCTCCTGCCCAGCTGGTGCTGCCCTGGCAGCTGCTGAATCTCAGGTAGGCCAGTGGCTTTGCAGGTTGGCTGCTCATTTCCCTTCTGAGAATATAATGAGGAGCAAGGCTGGTCATTCTGTCTGTCTTTGTCCCTCTGTCTTCTGCATTTGTGATTCACCATGTCATGATCATCTTTCAGCTATCCTCCCTGCTCACATATCTCATTTTTCAGCCGTTCACTCCTAAGACATAACTACATGCCTAATGAAAAATGCATAAGCAAAATTTACTACCTTAAACCATCTTTTCTCTGAATATGCGGTTAATATGCTTCCAGGACCAGGGGGAAAGGTGTGCCATATTGGCATCATCTCTGCAGACCCTCTTTCCCCACCACTGGACGTGCATCAGCTGTAGGACTCCACACCACGTACATCACAGGACGCTGCCTGACTAATGCTGGGGAGTAAATGCCACCTTTGGTCACTGGGGTCCAAGGGGACTTCTGGCTCGAAGGTTTCCTTTTCAGCCTGGATTTCAGC
>PVJL010009237.1:0-59152 GCA_004026885.1 Lyroderma lyra
CAGGGATGGGCCCCCCTGGCTCCGGGAAGCCACGAGCCCTCAGCGCTTCGGCCCAAGTCGCCTGCGGCTGCTGTGCAGGCCGGAGCCGTCCGCGATGGATTTGGCTGGGGCTCTGAGCCCGGCGGGGGCGGGGGCTGGGGGGCTGCCCTCCATTTGTCAGGGCACGTTGAATGCCATTAATACCAGAAAGGACCACGTGGTGTGGGAGGCCGGTGCACCCGTGAAACGGCCACATGCCCTGATGGGGGGACTCACAGGGGGACCTGCAGGAGGGACTCTGCGGCTGCCTAGCACGATGAGGTCGGGGAAGCTGGCAGTGGCTTTGAACTCTGCCTTGACAGCCAGCTCCTGGGAGCTCCAAGTTAAGCAAAGGCACCTGCCAATTGTCAGCTTCCCGCGTCCTCTGAACGCCATGGCGGCGGCCCAGATGAGGAGGCCGTGGCATTTCTTCCTGACGGTGATGGCGAGGCATGGCAGCTCCTTGTCACAGCGATGCACACACGTCATTCACAGAAACAGCTCAGTGGGGGCATCGACGAACTCAGCCCAACATCTCCATTCTCTGCTGATGAGGGTGACAAAGTGGCCAAGTTCAGGCTCGACCCCGGTTTTCTGACCTCTCCTCTGTCCTTCCCCGTGTCTTCAAATGGGGAGGAAATTAATTGAAACAAACAGAATAGTGACAGGTTCACAGGCCATCTAATATCCAGTGCTCAATTTATAACTTGCTTCCAAACTCGTTTGTCTTCTCCATTTTGCTAAGTTTTAAAAAGAAGATTCCTGGTCATTTCTTGTATTGATCACTATGTTTTACTCGTGGCAAAATGCATTTTTCTCCCTCCCCTCAGCACTTACGAACTCATACGGCAGATGGTGAGAGCCGACGTGCTGCAGCTCACTACCAAGAGCGGCCGCGGCCGGACCCGCCGTGACGGGGGCTGCGTGCGGAGGAGCCCGTCTGGGAGCCAGGGCAGGAGGAAGGGGGCGACCACCACTGGCCTCCTGCAGTCCTGGGGTGAGGTCCTGTCGAGTGTGTTCAGGTGGGCGTGTTCTGGAGCCGGGAGGTCTCAGGGAAAGCAAAGGTGCAAAGAAGGGCCCCGAGAGTTACAAGAAAACACCACAAATGGAAAAGATTTGAGTAGATGGGGGTAGGATGTGTGCGTGCATGAGTGTGTGTGCATGTGCGTGTGTGTGTGTGCGTGTATGTGTGTGTGTGCATGCATGTGTGTGTGCGTGCGCGTGTGCGTGTGTGTGTGTGCGTGCGTGTGCGTGTGTGTCTGTGTGCGTGCGTGTGTGCGTGTGTGCATGCATGTGCATGTCTGTGTGTGTGCATGTGCATGTATGTGTCTGTGCACGTGTGCGTGTGTGTGTGTGCATGCATGTGTCTGTGTGCATGTGTGTCTGTGTGCGTGCATGTGTGCGTGTGTGTGCATGCATGTGCATGTGTGTCTGCATGCACGTGTGCATGTGCGTGTGTGCATGCATGTGCATGTCTGTGTGTGTGCATGTGCATGTATGTGTCTGTGCACGTGTGCGTGTGCGTGTGTGTGTTGGGGCTGATAAAGAAGGTGGCCTTCCCTTCACACTGTCTCCTCCCTAACCCCTCCAACCTCCCTCCAATTTCAATCCCTTCTAGAAAAAAATATCAGGGGCGCCCTCTCCTGTCTTGAGCTTAGATGGATGGCTCTGTGGTAATGAAACTGAGTTTTTAAAGGCAAACACTCCAGAATCTTTACCTGCAAAACAGTGCATCCCCACTTCCCTTTATGGTGTTGAGAGACTCTGTCCGCCCTCTCCCCAACAAGAGGGCTGCCATTGCTCCTGGCATCGTGGGAACATTTCCGGGGGGCTTCAGTGTGGTCACAGGTGTCTCTTCATCGAGGTGGTTTTGATCACAAACCAGGTGTGGCTGTATGGTAATGAGACGGCCTCTCTTCTAGTCTCTGTCAACGTGTGTTTTCTGTAACGGACACATGCTTACCCACGCACACTGCCCCCACCAGGCATGTAACGCACAGCCATTAACTTAACCCGGCACCTCCACCCTGGGAGATACCCCAAACATTTGTCTGTCCGCTATTTGTGCTAAATCTGACGACTCCATGGCGGGTGGGGGGCAGGGGCAGCTCGGGCCCAGGAGAGAGAGGACAGCGGATGTGCTCAGTAAGGCTAGTGAACACACCCATAGCTTCCCACAGTTGGGGTGGTGGGTGGAGGAGGGGGGAGTGGGGAGGGGGAGAGAGAGAGAGAAGGAGGAAAGGGAAGGGAGGGAGGGGAAGGGAGGGAGGGGAAGGGAGAGAGGGAGAGCAAGAGGGAGAGGGAGAGAGTATGTGTGTGTGAGAGTGAGATGAGCAAGAACTTCTGAGATCTACACTCAGCAACTTTCAGATCCAAGGTCCGGCACAAATGACGCCCCTTTTTTATGAGCACATGTTCATAAAACCTGGAGCACAGAGGGTACCAAGGTTACTAAGACAGCATGTCCTTTTATACGAAGCTATTTAAAAGGGGCGCGACTTCTGCCGGGCCCTGTGTAGAATGCAGTATGGTGCCTGTAGTCACCACGCTATACGTTACACACCCAGCAAATTCATGGCTTTTGTTTGCTTTTTTAAGCAGAATGTCCAGCCACTTACAAAGGAAGCAGGAGGGAGGTCTGGGGTGGCAGCCCGTCAGAACCATTGTTTTTCCCTCTGAGGTGCGCATGCTCCAGCGGCGGAGCAGCTGGGCCGGTTGCCTCACGCTCTCCCGGCCCGGTGGTCAGGAGAGGCTCCTTCCTCCTCTCTTGCCAGGCTTCTGCCACAGGCCTCTTCAACATGTGCCACGTCCTGCTCCTGAGGTTCCCCTGCTTTCTCGGTCTGCCCAGCTTGCCCCTGAGGGAGAGGAGATGTTATCCCCGGGGGCCCTCAGCAATCAGGGACTCCGAGTCCGGTTCGGCCTTGGCTCGGTTAGGTCCTCAGTCTCTCCAAATTTAATCTCTTGTCTCAAGCAGCAGAGGCCCTGCTGAGCCTGATTTATTACTCTGTCCTCGTTGCCTGGCAATGACGCTAAGCCTGCCAGCGCCCAGGGGAGGGGCCGGGAGGGCTCGCTCCTCGCCCCCGCCATCGCTCACCCGGGGACGGGAGTCCAGCGTTCCCAGGTCCCCACCTGTGGACACATCAGTGCCTGCTGTGTCCCTGTCCGAGGGGATCTGTCTCCAGTCACCGCTGCCCCCACAGCTGGTCACGATGGCGTCCTGCCCATCCCTCACAGACCTCCAAAAGCACGATCCTTCTCATCATCTCACAGCGCCTGCCACTGGCAATCCCACCCATACCAACTCATGCGTGCCCCCTGAGCGTGCACATGTGTGTACACACATGCACACTCATTCACAGGCACACACATGTGCGCCCATATGCATGCTTATTCACATGCACACGTGTGTGGACACATACATGTTCACATGCACGCTTATTCACATGCACACTCATTCACGTGCACGCTCATTCACGTGCACATTTATTCATATATCCACACACACGCTCTCCCACTCCCACCCCGCTTCTGCTCAGTATCAAGACTCGAAGTCATCTTCCAAAACGAACCCTATTATCCACTCAGATCATCAGCCCAGCCCCGCCCTCCCCGAAGATGAGCATCTGTGCGCGCTAGTTACAGTGGCGGCTGGTTTCCGCTCGGAAAAGCGCTTTTGCCCCTTCCCTTTCCACGTGAGCTCCTCGCGGGGAGCAGCTCCGCGGGCCGGGAGAGGTCAGCGCTCACGCACACACATCCCATTTATTTAAAAAGAGCAATATTGTGCCACCCGCCGACAGCCCGGCCGAGCTACGCCGTGGAAGGGCTGTGGCCGCAGACGTGGGGCCTGTGGCGCCGGCCTAACGCCTCACAGCGCCCCCCCACCCCCACCCCCCGGGGCAGCGCAGTTGGTCCGGCCGCTCTGAAGCCCGGAGCCCGGCCCGGGGGACGAAAGGGCGCTGGAGTGTCCCCGAAGGTAAAGGCGGGGACGGCGACGCAGACGGGGGCGCAACGTCACTGACGCGCATGCGCACATCAGGGCCTGGATGCTCTCGCTCCCGTCCCCGGTCACACAGTTTGTCATTCTGCAGAACCCGTGTTCCTAACACGGCTGGTGGCCTGGACTTTCACGTGTGTGCTCAGAGCCCCCCAAATGGCCAAATTATTTGACGATGGGAACCAAGCCATATTGTGGGGGGAGGTCGGAGACGGATTTGGGGTGGTGGGGCCACTGCTGGGGAACCCCAGACATGAGTTTTCGAGTGAAGACGATTTCAGTCCTGACCTTGATTCGGCCGCTCCGTGTGACGCAGAGGGCCTGCTTAGCTTCTGGAACCCGAGTCCCCTCGGCCGCCAAGCGCCGCACCTGGAGGCTCAGTGAGGGCGGCGCTCAGTTAACCCCGGTTTCTTCCTTCCGCTGCATCCTCCTTCAGTACCTTCCCCCGTCCCCCCACCTAACTCAGCACCCCGTTCTTCACCACTGTGCTCCCCTCTAAGCCTCAGGCCCAGGCTGTGGGGTGGCCTGTCGCACGTGCACCTTGCGCTGTGGGGGTGACGCCGTGTTACCCACAAGGCCCCGAGTCCCCCCTCCCTCTCTCTGTAGCCCTGGCCCTCCTGAGGTTACTTAGTTACCTGTGTTCCTCCCCAGGAGGCCACCAGGTGCCTCTCAGAAAAGACTTGTGTTTCAAAGACCCTGTGGTTTGAGGTGGAGATGTTGGGGTGCCAGCAGAGCCTGGCAGGTCACAAGCCTTCCACAGCCGCCCCCCCCCCAACTCCGGGAGCCCGAGTCCTGCGGTGTACGGGGCTCATCCCTGGGCGTCTGCCTGGATTCTCCCCGATGAGCACGTGAACGCGGCCTGTGTGCCCCTGGAGCCCTTGGCCCCCCGACTGAACGCGGTCGTGCCGGCTGTACCTCACACGGCTCAGATTTGTGAGAGGTCAGCCTCTGTCCAGGCCGCCCAGGGGACCCTCCCACTCTAGCCTGAGAGCTGCGACACGTTAACAAGCCTTAGTGAGAACACGGGGACACGTGCCCCCACCCGGCAACCTCCCTCTTCTCCCACGGCAGGCGGCCCGCTCGCCTTGTTGTGTTCAGATCCTCCGTCCTCCCCTGACCCGGTCCCTTCGCCGGAGGCTCCCTCACCACCTTCCCCTTCCTCATCCTCTGCTTGTTTCTTAAAACAAAACAAAAGACGATGTTTTCCCAAATCAAAGGTAGCACAGGCTGCACCTTCTGTTTTGCTGGTCTCTTGGAAAAAATATCCTTTGATTTCTCTTCCTTTAACCAATGGGGACCTTTTGCCCTTTACCAGGGTTCTGAGCGCGAGGAGCCCCATTGTAGCTCCAGAGACATTTAATTAGACTGTGGGGGTGGAGGGCGGGGGGAGGGGGGAGCTAATTTGTCCCTCCTGCAGCTACAGAGCAAAAGCGGCTTCTTGAGCTGAGAGCACACAATGTGGGGGTCCCATGGGATGGCAGAGAAGGGCCAGGTTTTCTGCCTGTGGGGAGGGGGTACACAGAGGGCCAAGGTGTGGAGGGGCCCAGGCTGCTACTGTCGTCCCCCACCCCCTGCTGAGCAGAATGCCGTCTCCCTCAGGAAGATCTTTTCAATATGACGGGATCGTGCAGAAATGAAACCACCCTTCCTGCAATGGCAATGACCTTGAGAGGTCATCTGATGCAGGGGCCAGTCCTGCCATCAATGCTTGACAATGGAAGGCCCCAGAACTCTAGTTCCCATCGCAGACTTCATTTAGGTGCCTTCTTTCTTAGTGGGGATACACGATTCAAAAGATTCCCTCAACCTTTTTTCTTCCTTTCTTTTCTTCCATTTTTCTTTCTTCTTCCCTTTGAATTCCCCTTCAAAACTCAAAAATAGCCAAAGCTGGAAGGTGCAACGTCGGGGAGCATATTCCGAGGTCTTGTGGGGTCGTGATTTCTGTTCCTTTTTTCCCTGCCGCCCTGAGCCCCGCTTCAGAGAATAAGCAGACCCCGAAATGAGATGTAGCTCATTCATGAATTGCCTGTGCATTACGTGGGAACACATTTTCCCATCAAAAAATGATTGATGCTTCAGTTCCCATGCCGGCCCGCAGATGCCCATTTAACCTAATGGTGACCTTGAAATATGAGTCTGCTCAAACTTCCTGAGCGTTCTACGAGCGAAGAGTCCTCAGCAGCCTCAACATGGGTTCCCCAAGCTGCACGTTTGAGCCCCCATCAGACCTGCGCGCCTGGCTCGGCCCCAAGCCCTCCGGGCAGGGGGCGGGCAGCGGTGAGGACGAGTTCACGTTCACTGTGGAGTTAGGACAGACTTCAGGTCTGGTCTGGGGCCTCGGGGGGCGCTGGCCCTCCACGTTCTCAGAGGGCAGCGTGGCCGAGGGGCACGTGTGCTGGGCTGCGTGTTAGGAAACATGGCTCGAAGCCTTGGCTTAACCGCTTTTCCCCTGACATTTGGGCAAGTCATTCAGCATCTCTGGGCCTCATTTTCCTTAATGAGAATACAAACAAACATAAACAGCACGCATAAAGAGCGGTGCGGGCCTTTCCAGAAATAAGCGTTAAGTCTATAAATATATTCAGATGAAGGCCTGAGTGTTGGCGGATGTGATTAGAACCGAGTGATGGTGGTCTGGAGAGACTACAAAGAGGAAAGAAAAGATAATATTTATTGAGCACGCACTATGAATCATGCGCCATCTTGGGTCGTTTCCACAGACAGAGCGAGTTGGAAAAAAATATCATTTAAACATATCACACCAGCACGCCTCCAAAGGAAAACATCGTCTTTCTTTAGAAAAATACCTCCGACAAACCGCCGTGCGTGCGGAGGGCGGGGCATCGGGGCCCCTTCCAGGAAGGGGCGCGGACACGACGAGAGAGCCCGCCTGTCCTGCATAAGGACAGGAACAGCATTCCTGGTTCAAAATGGCGGACTGGCGCACACAAATTAACCCCCCGTCTCCCCGGACACCCCATTAAAGTGATGCTAAAGGAAAACAAAAGGGAATAAGCCCATGATCATAATAGGTCAGGATTGCCAGCGAGCCCTGAGACAGTCAAACTGCTAACAGTGAGGTGGCAGGGGGCCCGGACGCAGCCAGGCAGCAGCCAGGCAGCCGGAAGCCTGACTTCCCGGAAGAACTACGAGAGGCTCTTGGGCTGGAGTCAAGTCATGTGGAGGGCAGAATGACACAGTGGAAGTGTTCTCCCCGGCCTCTCCCCTCAGCACAGGGGTCCCGGTTCACAAAATGTGGGCAATCGAGGGCTTCTAGAATGTGTGTGGGGGGCCCGCAAGCTGCCTCATTCTGGCTCAGCCTTTTAGGTGGCTTTTCCATCTGCACCTTAAAGCAAAGCCCGCCCCGAAAAGCTCAGTCCTGCGGCCTCCTTCTCACTCAAGCAAGCCCATCAGGGAAAGAGATTTACATACGCAACGGCTACTGGGAATCAACTGGGTCCTTATTTTTAAATCCTAATGTACAACCACAGATTACCAGATTTACCAAAAAAAGCACTGGAGTGAAAAATAAAGTCCAAGGTTAACAAACAGAACAACTGACTGGGAGGAAATATAATTAACTCAAAAAGCAGGAAAAAACTTTCTAAATGAGAACTAATAACCCCAGAGGACATCAAGATATTATCGTCATCATCATCACCACCATCATCATCACCACCATCATCACCACCATCTTCACCACCACCATCATCACCACCATCATCATTACCGCCACCATCACCACCACCATCACCACCATCATCATCACCACACCATCACCACCATCATCATCACCACCATCATCACCACCACCATCACCACCATCTTCACCACCACCATCATCACCACCATCATCATTACCGCCACCATCACCACCATCATCACCATCATCATCATCACCACCATCATCATTACCGCCACCATCACCACCATCATCACCATCATCACCATCATCACCACTATCATCATCAGTATCATCATCATCATGGAGGGGAGGAGCCTAAAACAATTCCCAGATTTCTGGTTCAGATGATCGGATGATCAAACAGACCGTTCACCCAGATCCAGAATACAGGAGCAGGTTTAAGGTTATTGTTGAGACTCAAGTGAAGGTTCTTGGTAGATCCCCTTACACCAGGTCAAGGGCTACTTCTAATTTTCTCCAAGTGTCACAGTCCACTACTATTTATTTCATTTTTCAAGCAGTCACCCCAATATTGCTTGGCAGCCCACTGGTGGACCACGATCCCCGTCTTGTCCAGCCCTGCTTTGTATCTTTTAGTTAGAATATGAGCAGTTGCTCAGCAGAAGCCTTGTGTAAACTCTATACTCGCGGTCACTTCGCTTCCTTCCCCACCTCTCTGTTCCAGTGCCCTAATGGAGTCTTCTAATAGATGGTGCATTTGCTGGGCCTCTGTATCTTGCCCTTCTTTTATAAAAATTGCTTAACATAATCTTTTATTGTTTAAAATGATGTTTCAGCTCTTTGCATGCTATAAAATTATAAAATCATCTTTTCTATGACCTTCTGCCTTTGTTTTTTAAATCCTAGAAATTAACCTACCATCCATCTATTTAAGATTAATCTGTCCAACTACCCATCCACTCTTTCATTTATCTGTCTATCCATCTATCCATCTATCTGTCTGTCTATCCATCTATCTATCTGTCTATCCACCTATCCATCTATCTGCCTGTCTATCCATCTGTCTGTCTGTCTATCTATCTATCTATCTATCTATCTACATTTCTGCTAAACATTTATAAAAGAAAGAGTGTGGCTTAGGGGGAGGGACCCCTCAATTACTTGGAATGTTCTTTAAGGGGGATGCCCTACTCAGGGATGCATTCTGTCCCCCTGCTGTTGAAACAAAGCCAAGTGTAAGGGGAGAGAGTTCCTCTGCCACCACTTGGCCCCCTAGACAGAGCCACTGCTTCATTCAGTGGGGAGCCTCCTGTCTCCCAGCCCTTTGGCATGTCATGACTGTAACTGGGAGAGTTCAACACATTGTCACTCGACTTGTGACAGTCTGAGCTGATGAAGCAGCAGCCAAGGTGCTCCAGAGACAAAGGACTCAGGGATAGAAGCAGCAGGAATCATCTGGGTGTTTGGGGGTTTGGTTTGTTTGTTTTGACAAGGAGCAAAAATGCATGGGAGCGATGGTAAAAATAGCCTGCAGGTCAGTTCTCTCCTGCTCTGCAGACACATCTGACCTGGAATCAAGCTTGGGTCCCCTAGATAGGACCCCACAACGCCCTGCACTTTCCCTTGGTGGTAACTTACCCATTTCAAAGTCAGTACGGTTTCAGCCTCACACGGTGCTCACGATGCATCATGCTGACTGACTGCCTGATGGGTTGATTGACTGAACGGACGAATGGGCCAGATCTTTGCCTAAGACCTTTCTTCTCTTCTTCCCTCCTCATCTTCGCTCTCAGAAATTGTGAAGAAGCCATCTCGGGTGGGAAGTTTCGGGAAGATATAAGGGCTGTCCGGCAGGTATGCAGCCACGTAACTGTTCTCGTTACATTGACCGTGGTGGGACAGCCCTCGTGTAATTCACCAGCACTGCAGCCTGTCACCTTCCTGGGTCCCCTCCTGCCCAGGGCTCGGCATCTCCCTTGCTCCTCCTCCTCCTGTTTCCTTTCTCCCTCCCTCCCTCCCTCAGAGGCTGCAGACTCAAACTGCCGGGAAGACTCTTCAAACAGGATTGAAATTGCTTTAAATATTAGCAGATTAAGGGAAGACAAACAGGCCTGGGGAAGGTCTGTGTTTGCGGATTAGGACGAGATCTCCGTTGCTGTCCCAGCATTAGCTGAGGCCGTGCTGCCTGACTTTAGCTCCATCCTCTGGAGCCCAGGCGGCTCAGGGTGAGGCCTCTAGGGCACCCCGTTCCTCGAGCAGGCCTCCCTAGGGCTGCATATTGGGAACTTTCAGATTAAGCCCCAGCCTGACAGCCTCTGCTGCTTCTCACCTTTACCCTGGTCTCCAGGTGACCACGACTAACGGAAATCGCCTGAAATAAACCCTACTTGCCACCAGTCCGCCACCTTCGCCACTGGCACCAGCTAACCGTGCACCAGCTGGGCACTGGGTGTAGGTAACAGGTCAGAGAGCCCTGTGGCCAGGAAACAAAAGGTAAAACACGTTCAGGGCAGGAGTGCGGGGTACGTGCATCACGTCTGTTCACTTAAATAAGCATTCAAGTGCATCATGACTTACATCGTGGCTAAAGCGCCCTACTGGCTATGATTGAGTATGGATCAAAGTAGATTTTTATTACCGATTAGTCTTCTATTCATAGAGTTTGAATAGACCAAAGGGGCAGACCTCCCCCGCAGCATCCCTGGTGGGGTCTTACCCACTCTCTCCCGTTTTCTCAGTGTCAGGAAGCAAGGTGGCCCGTTTCATGGCAGCTTAATGGCCCCAGAATGGAAATAGCTCAAATGTTCACTGCCGTTAGGTTGGGTTAATAAATTATGGTCTATTATGCAAGGGGAATGACATACACTAGTCAAAATGAACAAAACGTAAGTATAAACAGCAACATAGATGAATCTTAACAAACCAAAATGTTGAGTAAAAAAAGTGAATACACCATCCATCTCAACGGATACAGTCCAGAAGAGGCGGAAGCGAACGTCCGTGTCTGGGCCGCATCCTCAGGTGCTAAGCCGTTCGCGCAGCTTCAGAGAGCTGGATGCCACAGAAGACAGAGCTAGGGCTGGAGGGAGGCGACTGCGACGGTCACACAGCTTGATTTTTTTTTTAATGATCGGTGAAGCTACATATTTGTTTTTCATACTTTTCTGCATCTGTGGTAGACTTTAGACATTAGAAAAATGATATTTAAAAAGATCACTCTAATCGTGACAGCTAGCATGTCCCACTCCTTTTCTAAGCCAAACATCATCCTTCAACAAATGTGGTTGCCAAAGCTTTTGCCACTCGAGACTAATTATACCTAGCTCTATCACCTGCCCATCCACCTATCTATCCATCTATTTATATCATCTATCTGTCTATATCTATTTATCATGTCTGTATATATTTATCTATCATCTCTCTATCATCTGTCAATCATCTATCATCTATTTATGTATCTATCTATATCTATCATCTATATCTATATCATCTATTTATCTATCATCTATCTATCTATCTATCTATCTATCTATCTATCTATCTACTTAAGCAATGACTGCTACCAGGGCCAGTGGAAAACCAAAGATAGCAGCACTAGGGACCAACCCAAATAAGAATAACTACAAGTCGAATTTGTACCTTGTGCGGTTCACACGAGGACAGATGCCATCAGAAAAGTAAACTAACCATTAAATAATAAACAAGCCATTAGACACACAAACCATTAGTATGAGGACAGAAGTGTCTACGCATTCATAATTTCTTATCCTTGATGCTAATTAGTCCGCTGGCAGACATTACTTGGTGTGAGCTGCACGCAGGCGCCAACATAGGGAAATTCAGCTGCCGAGATTCAGGCCGCCAACCGGAGGAAGCCGGCTGTCTCCCCGTCGTGACCCGTGTGGCCCCTGCACCCCTGGACACTCTGCTTGGCAGCCAGAGGGTGAGATCCAGCTCCCGACTCTCCTCACTGAGGGTCTGGCTGGGCCATGGGACTGACTCCAGTCCCCATACCGCAGGCACCCCCAGAGATGTCCCAGCCAGAGGTCCCATACCATCCCGTCCCTTCCATTCGGATTCCCCAGGGACAGGATGAAGCGTGGGAAGGAGTAAGGCCTTACTTGGCCACTTGCAGATACTACTTAGCAAGGCCAAGTTCTTTGGACAGGATTGCCTGGCTAGCAAGAGGAATGCAAACCACACAGGTGGGCTCAGCAGCTGACGGCCCCTGGGGGTGGGGGCTGCCGTGCACCTCCCGTCACCCACCATCCCTCAGGAGCTGGAGGTGCACTCCTGTGTTAGTACATCAAAACGTCCAGCTACCTCAGGCTTTGCTACAGCCTGTCGTTTCCCGTTACCCTGCTCCACGCGACTCCCCAGTCCTCAGCCTCCCACCACCAGGACGCACGGCACGTGCCTGCAGTCACATCAGGGAGGAACTCTTCCGCCAGCTCTTTTGGGGGGGTGGGGGTGCTGTGCCCCTCGGCATCGGCTGCGAGCCCCACAGAGGCACTGCCTTCTGAATCACAATGACTGAGTTGTACCTGGATCTAGACAGACCAGGAAATTTAATTCTGCTTTGCAGTGAAACATCGAGCTGTTGCTGCCTATTTTTGGTGGAGAAGGTGCCACTCCAGTGGGAGAAATAAGTTGTCCCCGGGATCGCAGCTCCTTCTGAAAACTCGCCTGAGGTGGTGTAATCAGTACCAGCATGGAGATGCAGACCAAGGCCCTCAAACATCGTCTGAGCAACCCTGTTTCTCAGTGCACCCCGGTCCTCTCCCTCTACCTGCTTCCCAAAGGATACTTTTGGGGACAGGTGTACGTGGCATGTACCAGCATGGGAGATGTTGGAGAACATCTGGAACGTTCTGAGGGTGGGGTGGGGGAGGTGCCTACCTGGACTGTTGGGGCTGGGAGTCTGTGCTGAGTGACACGGCTGAACCAGCGCCCTTAGAGGTCGTGGTCGTCATTCCGCAGGTGCGGACAGAGCGTCTCCCCGGGGCCGGGCTTTATGGGTGCTGCCTCCTGATGGCTTCCAGGGTTTCTTCTCACACGTGGGGCATTTTTAGAGCAGAAGAGGGCCTAATAAGCTCACCTGTCCCTTCCATCCCTTCTTCTGAGAGCAAGGGAGGGTGTTTCACCTTCGATCACTAAACTAGTACTTAGGAAATTCGGACTTGAACCCAGAGCTCTTGACTCCCAGTTTCGGATTCCTTCTGTCACTCTCAGTTGAGAGGGCAGCTTTGTGTGTCCTTGAAAACACAGAATTTAAAAATCTCAAGCAGTCGGCAGAAGGCGGCACCGGACAGGTGAAATGCTTTGCCCAAGGTCACTCAGAAAACTAGGGTGGACGCTGGGAGCCCTAATCAATGGACTTCAAGGCCAACTCCATTCCCACTCAGCCTGTGGTTTGCGTGGACTGCTGTTTTACTTCTGTTCCCTTTTTCGTGGTCATTTGGGGGGCGGGGGGGGGTGCCATAACCTTCTCTTCTCACAGGGAAGGCCCCAGATTACACCATGGAAGTAACCACCCGCCCAGTGGAAGAACATCCCAGCTCCTCGTCCACCTGCCCGGGGCTCCTGGCATCGTGGCCAGGACGAGCGTCTGCTCGGGAGGTGGGATCTGGAGATGCAGAATAATAATAAATCGAGAGCTGAACAGGACCGAGCATTGCACACACCTCCCCATCTGCTCTCATACAGGCTGCTGGATGTGCTGGAGATTAGGGCCCTGCTTCTGAGCTGACGGCAGATGCCCGAGCCATAAATAACTGTGCGTTTTTCCCTTGAACTTTTGCTGCCATCTCCCAATGTCTTGTGTCACATTGCATTCTGGGGAGAGGTGCAGTGGAGCGTGCCGCCACCTCCCAGCCTTCTCTCTGTCCCTCTTCTCTGAGCGGTCACCCCGGTGACGTCCTACGGTGGGTGCTGCGGGCGTGGGTGGCAGTTCCTATGGCAGCCAGCAGTGAAGGCCCCCCGAGTCCCAGCCCGCCTCTCCATTCACTCAGCTCAGCCCCGGCTCGTCCCGGCGAGGCTGGGGCGGGGGGTTTGCTCGTGCGGATCCCGTGTGAGGTCGCAGCGAAGCCGGATTTCCAACTCAGAGCTTGGCAGAGTGAAGGGAGACTTCACAGGCAGCCAGGCCAGCCCTGGCACCCCAGGTGACAGATGCCATAATGTGACACTGAGCCTCGTGTCCCCAAGAAGTGACGCTAATATGTAAGGAAGCATGCCCTCCAGCTCTGCAGGGCTCCGTCTCCCCGCCCCCACCGCGTCTCCCGCACTCTCTCTGCGTTTGCTTCCCTTAGTCACCCGGAGAAGTCACCCTGAGCACCGACCACAGGCGAACATTCTACAATCAACAAAACCTGCAGCCTCGCTCTTCCAGCGTGGCTGAGGGACGGATGGAAAACGGGGAGCAGAATAGCAAGTTCGGGTGTTGGCAAAGGTCCGAGACGCGGCCGAGTCCCATTTTCTGCTCTCCGACCCCGTGCTGGCCATCTTCTGTCCTTCCCTCCCTTTCCGCTGCCCCCGCCTGACCCCCTTCTCTCTCTCTCTCCTCCCCCCCCCTCGCCCTGTCTCCGGAGGAAATTATAGGGGACGGCTCGTGAGGTCATCATGCCCCTGTCATGTCATGCCATCACCTGGCCATCTGCTCACTCCAGGTGACGAGGAAGTCCCGGGGAAAGGACACTGGGGGCATGACTCTCCCAGCTGCGTGGCTTCAGGCAGGTTCCACACCACTGACCTCCCGCCCCGCGCGAGTGGTCCCACGCCCGGTCCTCTCCTGGTGGCCTCCCGCACCCTGCGTCCCGCTCGCCCTCTCCGGCTGGGGACCTCACCGCGGCCCCCTCCCCAGCACGGTCCCTCTCTCTGTCCTCCCCCGTGACTGACCTTCCTGTCCTGTTGGCCGCTCGCCGCTCGTCTCTCGCACCGTCCAGATCTTCTCCCCTCGCCTCCCACGGCCCGGGGCCCCGCGCCCCACGGAGGAGCCGCGGCCACTCCTCGTAGAGGGGTGTCACCGTCGGCGCCTTGGCTCTGCTCGCGGTCTCCCCACAGGGTCAGGGGTGGGGTCTCCCTTCTCGTGGGGCCCTCTCCCCAGCGGCCCCGGCCCGGGTGCTCCCGAGCAGATGGCGCAGAGCACGCCACTGGGCTCCATCAGCGAGATGCGGGAAGCCGGGCCCCAGCCTGGAGGCCGCCGGCGGGGCGGGGCTCCTTGGCACGGAGGGAGGGGGCGGGCGCCGCAGCTGTTGCTCATGTCCGCCGAGCGCGGGGAGTTAAAGACCGCGACGAGCTGCAGCCGCGGGGCTCGGGCCCGCGTCCGTCCGTGGGCAGCCGGCAGCCGGGTGGGAGCAGAGCCGGTGCTGCCCGTCGGCGTGGCGCACGGTGGAAGAGGCGGCCTCCGGGTTCCCTTGTGCCTTTCGCTCAGGCACCGGCCGGCGGCTCTGAGTTTGTGACTGCGACGCCCCGTCAGCCCCCAAACAGTGATGTGGCCCTGCTGCGGGAGCCATCGCAGGCCCGACACACGCCCGGCCCGGCCGTGACGCAGCCCGCGCCCGCCTGCACGCTGCCCGCCCTCCTCCTGCCCCAGGGCGCCGCCCACCCCCTCACCCCCACGGTCCTTCCCTGGGGCCTGGCCGCATGACTTGGGGCGCTCAGGTCTGTGTCCCACTTGCTCAAGTCCAACAAGTGGCCCAGGTCCGCCTCCTCCTGGGACAGCCCCCCACCCCGGCCCCCCAGTCCTGTGCGTCACTCCGGCATCACCTGGGCAGTGAGTGTGATGGACAGCCAGGGAGCGCAGCTGGCCAGCCCAGACCACTGTGTGTGCCTGAGCTCGAGACAGAGTGGTCAGGTCTGAGGGCTGCCAGAGGGCACCTTAGTGGGTGAGACGTGCATTTTTAATCAACCGCATTTGACGCCCGTGATGGACAAGCTATTAAGTCGTTTGACAGCCAATGGCAGGGGGAAATGAAAGAACACCTTAAAAGTAGACATTTCTTGGCAGATAAGGGGGAAATTCAATGAACTAGAGGCAATAGGAAAAGAAATGCAAATAAAGGTACGACGCTCTCGCCCATCTGCGTGAAGGGGAGAAGCCATTCGTGGCACCGTGAACGGTGGGATTTCTGTCATTACTGGACTTGAACGTCTTGAAAAGCTGGCTCAGCCGTGAAGGGATCAGTCTCCGTGGCTCTGGACCAAGACCCGTCCCTTGTCTCTGTGCTAAGGAGACGGATTTGCCTCCCGAGGGGTTTCCCCTCGGCCTCCCACCCTCCTCACCTCTCTGACATGAGCTTCGGTGCTGATTTTCCGTCGCCACCCCCTGTGGGATTATTAAGGAGAATGATAAGGAGCAAATGGTTTTTGCTCACCCAGAGGCCCTCTGTGGGATTGATAGATGCAGGTCGAGACAGGTGACCTCCCTGTCCACTGCTCCAGGTGGTCAGTGAGTGTTCCTGGTTCTTGGGGAACTCCGTGGAGGCCCACGTGCCCCGTGAGCCTTGCCTGGCCACCCTGGGCATCCGGCGAGCTTCCCGCTGCCCTGACCCCCTTCAGACCACCTGCCCGCTGGACCTGGGTGCTGGGCGCCGTCCCCCACTGCCCGGAGGGCATCGTGTTCTCGGAAACGCCTGTGACGTGTAATTCCTTTGTACGTTCTTCTCGGCTGGTGGCTTTGTTTTGAACCTTTGTCCTTAAGGCCCGTGGCCACACCCCTTTCCCTAGCCTGGCACGGGGAGGCCGCCTGCCTCGGGGCACTTGGGAAGACAGACCAGCTAGAACAGTACGTAGCAGGGGTGTTAGCACCGCGTCGGTGCCGGCGTGGCCCCGAGAGTCCCAGGACTGGTGTCTGGCAGCGGTCTGTGACACGGTTCGGACGCCCCATTCGGGAGCCTCTCCCTCGTGTGGATCTGCCCGTGCTGGCCCGGGGGCTGTAGGGAACCAGCGATGGCAAATGTCAAAAGCGGCCGAGAGCGCTGGGGGCGAGGGGTGGGCCGGACAGCCAGCTGGGCCCCCAGCCCTCACGCTCCGTCCTCACCGCGACCCCTCAGGCCCTCCCGCCGCCTCCTGCCTTCGCCCGGGCCTCTGGCGCCATCTCCCCCTGAGCTCTGGGGGCTGGGAGGCTCCGTCTTCCTGTGACTGAGCGCAGCTCCTCCCTTGGGACCCTGTGTCCCCTGAAATGCACTTTCTGGTGGCCCGCTGGCTCCGACCCCCCCACGCCCTGGAGGCCGGGGCGGAGGCTCCTCTGGGCCCGGAGTGCTGCCCCCAGAGCTGTTTCTCCTCCTCCCTAAGGCCACCCCCGTGTGATGTCACAAGACCACCCCTGCTGGCACTACTCCACACTAATTCGGGAACGCCTGGGGGGGGGGGGTCTCCCAAACCAAACTGCTCACCATCCCGCCCCAAGGTCCCTTTGGGCCATCAGTCCTCAGGCCTCAGGAGGTGGCACCTCCGTCGCTCGGTTGCCTGGGCCGAAAACCACGTCCTCCCCCTCAGCTTTCATCCTTGTTTCTCCACATCCAGTTCTCCAAACGGGCCTGGTTGGCTCCTCGTCCACACGAACGCCCCTCGCTCCGCGCGGCCGGCGCCCCACTCCGGATGAGGAGCAGGTGGTGCCCCCGGGGCGATCCCCGTAGCACCGGTCACCCCACGCCCCTGCGGGCCCGCCCTGCTCCCTGCTTGTCCCCGTGCCCTCAGCCCGCCATGGTCGCCGTCCTGCGTTTTGGGGACTCTTGGGGACTCCGTAGGGTCTCTCTTACCACCCTCCCCTGCTCCCACAGCGGCCCCGCTCGCTCCCTTCCCTGCAGCCAGAGACGCCGCATTTATCTCAATGTCATTTCTTCGAGATGTGAGCTGGAACAAATCTGGAGCAGCTGCTTCGTCTCTAAGTGTCCTTTAGGGACCCCCTCGGCAGACACTTTGCAGAGTTTAATGATGACACTCTAATGAGCATTAATGTACATGTTGTCATTTTTCTGTATTTACTCCTCCCGCAGGAGGACGGCTCTGAGGAGGAAACAAAACATCCGGGGAGACAGGGGAGGCTTTGGGGGCCAAGCTCAGTGCCAACCCTCTGGGTGAGGACAGGAAAGCGTGGAGGGTGGGGGTTGGGGCGATGGAACGTTCTGGACGTCAAGAGGATGCAAAGGGGAGCAAGAGTGGCAAAAAGCCTGGGAGAAGCAGGAGGCGGGGATTGGAGAGGGATAAAGATTTCGAAATTGATTTAAGACTCAAGACTGTCTCTCCAGGTCACGAAGATCATGGACATTTTCTCCAGTTTTGACCCTGACCACCGTGTACTGCGGTCTCCCGGGCCCCCGTCCGTTTGACAGCTGCCGACAGAGATCGTCCTGCGTGGCAGACGCTCGTGGGGCGCGGGGGTGCCAGCGCACGGAAGGACGGGGACCCCTCAGAACGCCATTCCCTGACCCCCCGGAGGGGGTGGCACAGCCTTACACCCCCACAGCGACTCCGGGAACTAAGTGCGACTTTCTGCACTTCCCAGACCAAGGGGAAAGCTCGGGGGGTGCAGGGGGTTCTGACCGCTTTCGGCATGCACAGAGCCACACCGCCCGGTTCCGTCTAGTGGCCAAAGACGTTTCACTTCATAATTTCGCGGGAAATGTGAGACTCCTTCCTGCTCTGTCGGTCCCAGGGGCGTCCATTAGGAACTGTCAGCTGAAAGGCCCCGAGCAGCCCACGGCAGGGGCCCTTTTGCTTGGGACCAGCCTGGGTTACCTGTCACCTGAGGGTGGAGACAGGTGTGTCGAAGTCCCCACTGGCTACGCGCAGCCTGACTCTTCCCTCTGGGTGGCTCCTGCAAATGCCTCCTCACGTTGCTCACTAAGTAACGAGTTGACTGTCGCTCAGTCATACGTTCATGGCTTCCTTCGTGGTCCGCAAGCCTTCCACAGCCATTACCGTCGGAATGGCTCTACGAGGTCGGCAGGGGGAGAGCTATGATCACCCCAATGGACAGACCAGAAAGTAGGGTCTCATAGAGCTCAAGTGCAAATCAGCCCATCTGGAAGCAGCCAAGTCAGCACCCCAGCTCCAGGTGTCCTGACCCAAGTCCCCGCGTCCTTCCCAGAGCTTCACACCCCATGGACCGTGGGGACCGGACAGGGTTTAATTACTCACCCAAGGCCACCAGCAGTTCTCTACCAGTATTCTTTGCCCCGCCCATGGCTACCCTTAATGGAGCTTGGATATGCCTGTGCGAAATGCCACTCTGTCCCTAAGAAGCAAATCAGAACAAGCATGAAACCCTTGAACACCATTTCAAGGTCAAACGCAAGCAGACATGGGAGTAGGTAGTACGGATCCCAGGGGAAGAAAACGAAGCCAGAGCGAGATCTCTGGGGGGTGACCTTCCCAGAGCTGTGGGGGAGGCCAAGCCCTCACAGGGGCATGGGGACACGGGGGTTCCTTGAACAAGCCGAAGGGAAGATCCCTTACTGTCCCTAAAACAAAGGATAAGGTCAAACGAACCTCGTCCTCTCCTGCCCGTCGGTTTTATCGGGACGGATTGTTTCAAATAAATAATGTTTCCGAAGGTCCCTCCCCCGTGACCTTGGCCCCATCGGGCGTGAGCGCAGAGCCCGGGCGAGTCCACGTGCTAATAACCGGCGGTGCTTGTCGGCGGAAATTTTTCTGGCAAATTTCCGAACCAGATTAAAAAGTAAATTGGATTTCTTCTGAAGAGTTATTTTCAAGGGTTTTTATCCACTGACGTGTGTATGCGAGATTGCAGCTTTGCCAACGGGGAGAGAACAAACCGAAAAAATAAAATAAAAATCAGCACGCAATTATCTGTCTGAACAAGGAAGGCGCCTAATCAGAGATGCCTCAAATTTGCTCAAAATACAATGTGCGGTGCAAAATGTGTTTATAATGGGCCTCCGGAGCGCCGAGGCGACCGTCACAGGGCCAGGCGACTGCAGGAGACGGGTGTGCAAACAGGGCGATGGCCTCCAATCAGTCATCAGGGACGCTGGATGAGACGCGGCTCGGGCTCCAGGCTGCGCGTCGGGTTTTCGGCGGCTTGAGCGAAAGTCTGAAGTCGCGTGTCCGCCAAATGCCGATGACCCACGTGCCCTTCCTCTGCGTCCACTCTGTCCTCAGCAGCCCCCCCCCTTCTCTCTCCCTGCCCTATTCCAAAAGCCTCTTGACTGCCCGTCACCAGCCCCTTCCGTGCCACCTCCCTTCCTCAAACCTTCCGCAGCGCCTCGCTGTCTGTGAAATAGGGTCTAAGGGCCGCCGGCCACCCGGGAGCCTTCGCGGCCCGAGTCCTCCCGGCCTTTCAGCCTCATTCTGTGCCCCTCCCCTCCTACCAGCACCCCCTGCTTCCAGAAAGACGGGGAGCACTGCAGGCCTTGCCTAGGGCTCCCAGCGCTCCCACCTTCTCCATAAATAACTCGTGAATGACAGAGCAGAGCGTGTAGTCTCAGCGGGGCGTGGGGGTGCCTTCGAGAAAGAGGTGGGAGTGAGGGCAGATGCAGGGCTGATCTTGAGACGGGGGAGAGGCAGTGGCCCTCTGCCGTGACCGGGCAAGCCACCAGCTTCGTCCAGAGGGCGCGCTCCCTCGTCAAAGCTCCCCGGAAAGGCCGCGCGGCCAGGGCCGCGCCCCACGCCCGCTGCAAAGCCGTGGCCGGTCCACGTCGTGCTGCTCCCCAGTCCTCGTGCCCCCCGGATGAAGGCTCACTGACGCCTTTCCTTCCGGTTCACACTCACTCGTCGGCCCCTTCGGCGTTTCCAAGCAGACGCGAGAGAGAGCTGCAACTCGTGGCACTGCCCGCGAAGGGAAGCGTGGGGCGGGTGGCGGAGGCTGGGCCCCCCGCTCCCGCAGACCCCGCGACCACTGCTGGAGACCTCTGCAGAGCGAGGCCTCACCCCCTGCCCAAATAACTGGGTGCTTCGCCCTGGTCCGAAAGGACTGGAAGGGGAAGGGGGCTGCTGGGTGCGAGCTGTGCGGGGCGGAGGCGAAGGCTGGCCAGGGCCCCGGGAGGAGGACGGGAGGCACGGGGGCCGGGTGACGCCCGTCGCACTGACTGAGGAGCCCCTTCGATGGCGCCGCCTTGGGACGGTGCTCCCTTCCCTGCCGATGGTGACTCTGACGCCGAGGAGCGTGGGTTTGCTCTGGCGCGTCGTGGGATCCGGGGAAGCCACTGCTCGCCCCAGCTGTGCTCTGCACCCCGGACTTCGGGGCGTCCAAGGGCGCAGGTCCACCTTTGGAGGCAGCAGCTCCCTTGGCACAAGCAGGGCACACCTGTCCTCCTGCGCCCAGTCGCCTCCTGTCCTTCTTGACGCCTTGTTCCTGGCCCCTTGCCTGGTCCCCGATTGGCCCGGCGGTCATTTTTGCTTTGGGCTGAATGGGTGCCAGAGGCTGCACGGCCTGACACCCAGGGCACAGCTGGGCGGCTCCCGCCCCCTCGGAGGGACCTGTGAGACCTGCTGGCTGTTAAAGTCCCACCTGTCTTCCCGGTGAGCTTAGTCTGTAAGGGTTGCAAACGGCCTTAGAGATAACACCCCACGCCTTCTCTTTCTCCTAACGGTGCAGCACTGATACACGTCCACACTCAGACTCCCACCCAACACTGAGCGCAAATCTGTGTCTCAGCTCACTGGCAACGCCTCACTCAAACTCACAAGGGGACCCTCGACGTCCGCAGGACCCCTGTGCGGTACGAGCCTGTGCTGCGTGCCTCCGTGTGTTGTGTGCAGCCCCATTTCGTGCTCGCAAGGAGCTCGTGAGAGATGCTTTTGTTACTCTTCCTGCATACAGGACCAAACTGAGGCTCAGAGAGGTCAAGTGACTTAAGCAAAGGTGCACAGCAGGTAGAGAAGAGTGGCTTTAACCCAGGTCTTGTGATTTCAGGTCCAAGACTCTCTCTGACACTCAAACAATAATGGGTGTGTTCAGCATCCACATTTTACAGATGACAGATACGACATTTTTAGAGGTGAAAGTCAAACTCTCTCCCATGATCCCCATAAATAAAGTGGGTCCGAGGGGCTTTTGGATGTGTGTACACACAGCTGACACTCAGATAGCATCTCACAAGAGCGCTGGGGCTCTGTCCTTCCCTCCTGGCTGTGTGGTCTTCTGCTCCTCCTCGTGACCACCCTGTCATCCCACATCAGCATCGAGGGACAGACGGACCCGGGGTGAGAGTCTAGGTCACCGGGACAGCGTCGTGGGGAAGGGCCTCTGGGCCCATCTGTCACTGTGACAGCCCCATCCATCTCCTGACCAGAAAGCCCCCGCCTCCCCGGGAGCCGCACATCACTCCTGATGTCGTAGCCCGAGGAGCCAGAGCCCTGCCTCTCCTGGCTGGTGACAGATGACGTGGCGCAACAGCCATGGCCTCGTGCCGCCCCCAGCCCCCCAAGGCCCTTCAGCACTGCGAGGGGCAGGGCGCCGGCTGGCCAGCCATCGTTCTGCGGGTGGCATGGATCTCTCCGGGGCAGACACAGCCGGAGGGGCAGGTGACCTGCCTGGCCGCCCACTCGTTGGATTGTTCAGGAAACTCCACGAGCGTGTCCACCTGCGTGAGTCACGATGGTGTCACGCAGGGGAAGCACCGGCACCGACCGGTCCCGGTCCTGGGCTTGGTTACCCTCTGTAGGTGCTGAAGGGGACGGAGAGTGGCCTAGACACAGGCTCCACCCCCAGGGGGGAGGAGGAAGGAGATATGGGGGAGGGGGACCTAAGTGTGTCCCTAATTCAGGGCTTCGCTTACATGGCGATTAGGGGGAAACCAAGGGAGTGTCCGATGTCACCACGACAGAATGGGGGCGGTGGACACGGGGACGGTGCGTTATGCGTAAACCTCCGACGTCAGGCCAGGCTACGTGGCCTCGGGCAGGCCGTGACCTTTCTGTACTTCATTGTCCACATCTTCGGAGTGGCGATGACAATGGCACGTGTCCCACAGCGTTTCTGGGAGGACGGAACCCGGACGAGCCCCGCTGCCACGGATGCTGGGACCCCAGGGGCTGCTTTGCGGCCCAGCTCTGCCCTCCTCTGTGTGTCACCTGGGCAAGGGGCAGACGCTCCCCAAGTCTTACCTGTAAGAAGGGGTGACCGCCCTCCACCAGGCGGGTGTCGTACGAGATGAGCTTTGCAAACGGCCTGTCACATAGTAGGAGCTCAGCGAACGGTAACTACGGTCAGAGGTCACAGGACGTGCGCGTTGGGTCAGTCGGGCCCTGATAGACTGGGGTGTCGTCCGGAAAATGACTTCCCATCGCTTTAATCACAACCGAATGTCTTCCTGAAAGGCAGATGATTCGTCCTGTGACTAGGAAGGCTCGCGGTCGGTGACCTTCCTCCTGTTCTCCTGCCTGCGACGCGGGGGGGGGGGGGGGGGGGGGGGAGTCACACTCTGCCCGCACAGCCCCCTCCCCCTGCGCCTGAACAGATCCCCCACTCAGAGTCGGCAGCGGGGGTGGGGACGTGTCACCCCTTTCATCTTGGCAGCGGTTTTGGCAAATTTAAAGTAGGACATGATTATTCCCACTCCCACTTTCATCTCCCCTAATCCATTCTTCATACCACAGCCAAAGCGGTCTCACAAACACGGGGCTCATCCTCTCTCCCCCCTGCTTAGACGCCTCCCTGTCGCTCCTGGGACGGTACCCCGGCTCTGAGGCGCTCTGTTGTGGCAGCGCCTTGGCCTCCTCCCCACCCCCAGCCCAGCTCCCCGTCCCCGCTCCCCCTTCACTTCCCTTCCTGGATGTCCCGGGACCCTCCCCACTCCCCGAGTGTGCACCGAGTCTTCTCTGACCCGAATGCTCTCCACGTGGCTCGCGTCTACTCAGCCTTCACATCTCAGCGTCAGGTGTTCCTCTTTAGAAGGGGCCCCCCATTCCCGAGGCTGGCGCTTGGCTCCTGCGCCGTCCGTGAGGGCCCGCGCGTCCCCCAGCTCTAAGAGCACCCAAACACACAAGTGGCATCTCTCTCAGGAAGCTTAACAGCCCAAGCGGCGGATGGGGACTCCGGTGACCGCCTGTATCCACGCCCTTGCGGCGTGTCCTGGCGGCTGATCCGAAAGGTAGGCCGGGCGTGTCCCCCCCGGCCTGGGGCTGGCCCTGTGGCCTGTTGGGCTGACAGAGCGCAGCAGAAGCTCTGACGAGCCCGGTCGAGCCTTGGCCTCGGGCAACTTTGTACATTCCAGAGTGCTCTGGGAACCCTGCCAAGTGGCCATAAAGTCCAGACCAACGTGCAGAAGGTTGGAGAGCATGTTTCCCTGTCACCTTGCGTGTCCTAGTGAACATCCAAGTCCCGGCAGAAGAAGAGCCAGCACACCAGCCTGTGACGCTGGACGCATGCATGAACGCGGCGAAAGCCAGAAGCATCGCCCACGCGCCAGGCACCGCACGAGACACTTGTCGTGGCGCCACGTGATTTAGGCCTCGCGATGGCCCTGCGGGGTGGGTGCTGCTATTACCCCACAGCTGCTGAGGGCACAGACGTGCCATCCCGGCCAGCCGCCTCTCTGCAGCGGACACTCACAGCCTCTGCCCCAAGCGAAGGTTATTTCCTTAAGAAACGGCACGAACGTCCTAACAGCGATGGGTGCACCCCAAGTGGAGAAACAGCAAGAGCTGCAATGTGTCTTCTGCATGAAAATAAGTGGGGCGCATGTCCAGACAAACGATTTTCCTTCATCATGGCTCTGAGCCCATCGGGTCACCTGGTCCCTTGCTGTCTGCAATTATCTCGTGTGCGTTCAGTTTGTCTACCCCCAAACCCGTAATAATTATTGTACAGTAACAGCCATCCTTCATGCCCCGTGTCACGCACTGCGCTGAGCACTTTGCTGCTCACCAGCCCTGGACACGGTGTTACTACCATTCCTGTATATAGATGAGGGCACTGGGGGTGTCAGCAACTTCCCGGAGTCTCACAGTCCATTGGAACCCCGAGCTCCTCCCCCCAAAACGTGTCCTCTTACATGCTCAACCATTGGATTTCAAATTGCACTGTGACAAGGGTCTCCTGGGGAGCACTTCACTTAAATGCACATTCCAAGGCCCAGTCGTAGCGATTCCCCAGCAGCGGCACATCGCTGTCTGGAATCTACCGTTTTAACCAATGCGCGTGTGACCCTGTCGTCACCTGAGTGTGGTGCACTCCACTGGACCTGCCGCCTTGCCCGTCCCCTGTCAGTAGCTGGAAGACAGTCTGCTGTAGGCTGTCCCCAGGTATTGGGGTTCGTCAGTCCGGCTTGCCCTGGC
The DNA here is from genome assembly GCA_004026885.1 of Lyroderma lyra. NCBI lineage: Eukaryota > Metazoa > Chordata > Mammalia > Chiroptera > Megadermatidae > Lyroderma > Lyroderma lyra. The sequence goes on from PVJL010009237.1 coordinate 24,900, forward strand.
TTTTCCTCCTTGCTCCCGTGCTGTCCTGTGCTGTGTGGTCTGGCGGGGACCCCAAAAAGCCTGTTCTTCTGCTCTCCTGAGGGGTGGCCTGACCTAAGTTTCTAGCCCGTCCCCCTTCTCCCTGGGTCTCAGGCTGCCCCGTCCCCCCTGTCCGAAGCTGCCACCAGAGCAAAGGCGTCCTCCCGCTCAGAGCCACGAGGCCACGCGCAGCTCTTCCCGACGCCTTGCCGCCTTGGCCGGGAGGACACCCCACTGGTTCGGAGAGGGTTCCGGGGTGAAAGTCACACCGGGGCCCTGCAGTTTCCGGTGGTTCTTCCCCGGGAACTAGAAAGGCTCTTTTCAAGACTCCTCTACGTGTCTGTCCTTCGGTTAATTCAAAGAAGTCAAACAAGAGTGTTGTTGTCTTTCTTGCCCCAAAAGACGTCACCGAATTTGGGGGACGTCCTGCTGCTCCATCGCTGGGCTGCGTTACCTGTCCTTGCCTGTGTATCTTCTGGGGGCCAATAAGGGGGGTGGTTCCTTCCCTCCAGGGGCTTTATGAATGTCACCTTCAGTATCGATGTGACAGCTGCTGGGGTGATGTTGAGCAGCGCTGGTTTGTCACGGGGCACAGCAAGTGGCGCGACTTCCTGTGAATCACAGGCCCAGGTGTGAGGTGCAGCGTGAAGTCTAGCTGTCACCAAAGAAGGGACACTGGTCCACAGGAACGTGTGGGGCCCCTGCCCCCCCAAGAGGGAGCAGTCTGAACAGCAAGCTACTCACCTCCAGCTGTGAGCCACACGGTGACTTGGGACACTTACAAAGCGACAGTGAGGCATGTTCGCACTGCAGTAAGGACTACGACACCATCTGGAGTGTTCCTTTGAGTGGCTTCATTTCTTAACATTTGCCTGTGCCATCCCCACACCCCTGTAATAGGACACAAGAGAGTGCTACGGGACTAGGTTCGCAGTTCCCTCCCAGGCTGTCATGTGTCCATGCCTCCAGAAAGGTCCGTCGGACCCGTCTGATGGAGCAGGCGCTGCGCTAGGGAGCCGGGCAGCCGTGGGAGCGGGGCGGAGCGGCTGCCCCGGGTGAACTCACAGTCGGCGGAGGAGGCAGGGGGTTCCGATGCGCCATGCGAAGTGCTCCCTTTAGAACGTGCGCCGTGTCCTCTGCCCGTCAGAGCAAGGGTGCTCCCCCAGGCGGCATGCGGGCCAGGGAGGGCCCCTGCAAATGAACGCCCAGAGGCTGGGGGTGTTCAGCAAGCGGGACAGACCAGCAGCGGCACGAGGAGGGGCGCAGGGCTCCGCTCCTCCAGCTGTCAGTCAGGCCTTCCAGCGGTCCAGGCTTCGCCACCTGTCAACTCAAACTTAATTGAGAGAAATCCCTCATCAAGAGGTTAATTGTGACAGCGATTCCCACATCCAGGGGACAAATCCATCACCTGTGCAGACAGCTTCCTTTTTGGCATCGGGAACGGCCCTGCCTGTTAGCGGAATGCGGGCGTTGCCACCGCGTTGCCGCCGGCGCCCGGGCCCCCCGGCCTCCTGCCGTCCCTGCACGGCCGCGCGGTATCGAAAACCCCTGGGCCGTTCTTCCCAAATGGGCAGAGGTGGTCTCCGTCTCATCGGCCCCACAGGGCCCTGGCACCCCAGTCCAGCATAGGGGGTGTTCTCCTCTCGTGAGCAGCGTAGAGTTCCCAGGAGATCGGAAGTTGGGGACCGCACGCCTGCCCTTGTCGCCTCCCGTTCTCTCTCCAGCTCTCCAGGGCCTGTTCGCTCATGCCCGTTGCTGGTCGCACCCCCACTCCAGGACTCCCTCCACTCGAAGCCCTACCCAGTACACCCCCATCTGTCCCCTTCCTGTCCCCTAGCTCTGGTCTCAGATGGCGTGCCTGCCAACCTCGGGGATTCCACAAGGAAGGGGTTGGGCCGCCCGGTGCCTGGAGACAGAGTGAGCAGAGAAAGTTTCCAGGTGACCCTGCACTCAACGTGACTCATAATTCTATACAGGCTTCAAGAACCGAAGTGACAATAAGGGACCAAAGTGCTCAGCAGGGCATAGAGAGATCAAAGTGGGAGTATATGAATAACAGACCCAAGCTGGAATCTTCTAGAGCCACACACATAAGATCTCGCTCTGATCTCTGGGGATAAGGGCAGGGGACTTTTGTCCTGAGCGCTGAGTGCGGGCAGCTCGTCTTCGTTGGTCATTATTATGTGAGAGGCACCAGACGTCAGCAGGCCCCGAGGCCCAGAATCTCAGAGAAGGTCCAGTGAAGTGGGCAGCCTGGGGCAGCGTGAGCAGTGGTGTCAGGGGACAGAGGGGCTCCTAGAACAGGGCAGCGACCACACCCAGAGGCAGATGGCCCTGGAAAATTGTGAGGTCCAGTCTAGGTTGCATGTGACTTCACGGCATCCCAGAAAACCGAGGAGTACTTTCAGGGAGGCCGCAGGGATCACCGACAGTCACACTGTGCGTGCTTGTCTGCAGGTCATGCCGGTCAGCAAAGTCGGGGTGCTGCCGTCTGGAGGGGCACGGGCTGGGGAGGCAGGCGAACCCGCTCTCTCTCCGCTCTGCTCCGACCCATGAAAACTTAGACTCGTTCCCTAACTCGGCTGGACCGCCGCGTCCCCGGGTGAAGGGGAGCTCGTGGAGCCCACGCCACGGCGCTCGGACACCACGCGCAGCGCCGGGCACAGGCCTGGCCTTCCGCTAGCACGGGGGCTAGCCTTGTAGGGCGGAGCCGAGCAAAGCATCGGAACGAGGGAAGACTCTAGAAACTGGGGATCGACTTGAGTTTGACCTTGATTGCCACACGTGTTCAGTAACTACTATTAAAACCTGTGTCGGCGCCAGGGACAGACAGATCGGGACGGCACGGTGGGGGAGGAGGACGCAGGAGCTGAGCGCATGACAGAGGGGCACACGACGCACCTGGGAGCGTGGGGGCTGGGCAGAGGCACCAGGGAAGGCTTCCCGGAGGAGGTAACAGCCGAGCTGGGCTGGGAGCCCCAGAGGACAGCGGTGAGTGAGCTGTCACCTGTCCACGGCCATGGGGACGCAGAAGAGCAAGTGGACAGAGCCGAGGGTATCAGGGTGGAGAGGAACTCCACCTCCCCGCCGTTCTGTGAGGACTTCCAGTCAGGCCTGGGTTCAGCTAATTCTGCACTCGTGCCACCATTTCCGGTTACCCGTCATTACGCACATCCTAAATAGTCTATTTTTAGAACTTCGTTTCCTGTCCACCAGTCTCCCATGGGCCAGCCCCCCTCCCCATAGATGGTACATCCCAAGGGCTGGATTGACGTCTTAGTCCCCCGTGACTCCCCTAATGGGGTACCAGGCACATGGCAGGACCCCCTTGCCCCAGACCTGGCTGACTTTGCGTTGACATTTGTATCTTTGTGTTTCTTTCTTCCTAGTACACTTCTCTTGTCCCTGTGCTCATGGCCTCACCAGGGCTTTCTCTTCCCCAGAGGCCACAGGCGAAAAGAGGAGACCCTACCCTCAGCCCAGCTCCGCCCCTGCGGCTCAGGCCGTCCCGCTACCTGGGGTCCCAGGGCCACGAACCACGCCGGTCCATGCGCTCTCCCTCTCTGCTCGCTGGGCTCCTCCAGGGGCTCGGCCGGGCCTCGGCTGCAGGGGGCGGCCTGGCCTCTCGGGAAGGTGCCGGCCACGGAGTGGCCCAGCAGGGGCAGGGGAGCCAGCGAGAGGTGCCGATGGAGACCGCGGTCACCCCAGGGAATTGCCTGAGGTACCCCGGTGGCATCCCTGGCTCTGAGGTCACCTCAAACGCCCTCCCACCGCCTCCGCCTGTTAGGGAGCAGCAGGGCAGCGCCCCAGCAGTCCGTCATGCTCCTCCCTGACAGCCCCTGGACCCAGCGGGGGCTCAGTGCGCTGCAGCCGAGTCCTGCCACGTGGGGAAAAAGGGGCTCAGCCGCCCGGGTCCGCCCTTGCCCCGCGCCTTTACCGGGCAGCACTGTCCCCCGGCCCCCTCATCAGAGTTCTGGTTTGCGCAGGAATACCTTCTTAACATGCTAAACGAGCAGCAAAGCCCTTCCCCCCCTTCTTTAGTGGGGGAAGGTCATTCCTTTGGCAGATTCGTCCTTATCTGGGAGCCCTGTTTATTGTCTGGGGTCACTTCAGGGGCTGTCACCGCATGCTGAAGAGCAGGACTGCCCAGCAACGCAGCGAGGGACAAGGGACGCCACGCGGGAGGGCCGGGCCCTGGGCCCCCCATTTACATCCGCAGCCGTCGTTAGCACGTTAGTGCGCCCACGAACTCTCATCCCCACGACGTGCGGAGCAAGTGGGCACGCACCAGGCTCCGCGTGGCTTCGGCACACGCACTAATGACGGTAGTGGGGGCCCAGGTCCCCTGCATGAAGGCACAGCAGGGACAGCTCAGCAGCGCAACAGAGAGGGGACCAGAGAGGAGAGGAGACCACCCCGGGGGCTCTGCCTCCTCAGGGATGGGAACCAGGTTCTCTGATTGGGCTTCCAGATGCTTCTCCTGGGCAACAGGGTAGTGCCAGCACGCGTGTAAAGTGGCTCGGGACACAGAGAAAACACTTAATAAATGTTAGTGGTTGTCCCCATGTGACCAAGCCTCCTCTCGCCCACATCCCCCCCGGGACACGCTGGGGACAGTCGCTCTGTCCCTCTGTCACAGGGGCCCTACTTGCCCTGTGAGCACTGCTCTGCCTCCAAGGGCGCTGCTCCAGGAGTCCATGAGAGCCCAGCCCGAGGGGCAGGGGCTGTGTCCTTCTCATTTTAATGCCCAGTGTCTAACAGCAGCGCTTGTCAAAAAGCAGGTCCTCCTTAGAGGCTCGCCGCGGGGGCCAGCACACAAATGAGGGGTGCGGGGCCGGGCCTACCTCCTGCTTCAGCAGCCTGCACGAGCCCTGCAGGCCCCCCGAGCTCTCTTCTCCGCGTGTCTAGTTCTTCGTCCTCCTGAGCGCCTGGCGGGGTCCCTCGTGCCCTGGGAAGATTTGGGGGGTCACGCCAGCCCACCCCGCCCTCCTCTCAGCTCTGATCCTGTTTCCTGAGCTCCGTGGTCTCGTGTGGTCATGTCCCCTTGGGCTGCCCAGCCAGCCCAAAAGCAAGCTTCGGGTCTCATAGCTCACTCGTGACACCTTGTGCCAAATGACTCCAAAGTCAACTGAGCCTGGTGTAGCCTGGAAGGTGGCAGGACCCGGGTTGACTTTGGAAGCAGCACGAGGGGAGGGACCACGTGTCATTCCCTGTATATCCCCCTCATCCGGACCCCCTACCGGTGTCGGCTCAGTGTGAAAGGCTGCGTCAACTGTGTGTGCGCTGGCGCTGGCCAGGCTCCGTGCTGGGGACGCGCAGGTCGTCTCGCTCCGTCCTCGCAATGAGGCCGAGTGTGCAGGCCGCGTCACGGATGCCCACGTACCGGATGGCACGTCCCGGCTGCCCCGCCACGCTCAGGAATAAGTGCCCCCGAGTCTCAGCACTACGAGAAAGGTCATTTGGAACAAATGTTGTGTTTTCAGTCGAGGTGCTTGGGACTCAGAGGTTTAGAATCGTGCGGAGTCACTCCGCTAACCTGCGTCCCAGCCCGTCCTCCAAGCCAAAGCCCGTCCGCTCCCACTGCTTCCTGCCGGGGCCGGCTGAGCAGGGCCGGCCATCGCTCCGGGAGTGGACCCCGGTGGAACTGGTACAGAAGCTGGGTGGGCCGGACACCGGGGACCGCGCTCCTGCCTCGGGACCCTGAGGGGCTGAGTCAGGCCCCGGTCGGACCGCTGTGCTCTCTGACTCCTTGGGAGCTGAGCTGCTTCGTACGCCTCCCAGGGCCACCGCTCGGCCAGGCCAGGGCCCCGGAGTGCCTGCCCCCAGGGGAAAAGCCCCCGCGGAGCTGATTCCCAGCCGTCTCAGCCACCAGCCCTGGGCGGGTTCTCCCCTCCCCTCCGGTGAGGTGGGCGTGCCCCCCTCAGGCCATGGGGGACTGACATTCTACGTGAAGGCCCCATGTGGCTTCCTGACCGCACTGCCCCAGGGACTGCCGCCCCACTCCCCCGCCCCCCAGGTCACAGAGAGTGCCCCTCCCCATAGGGCTGGCATGCACGCCTGGCCTGCCTGGTCTCGGCGCCTTCTCGGGGCCCCGGGCCCGATTCTCTGGAAGCGGGGCTCCTGACGCGTGACACACCTGCACAAGCCTCCACGCCACGCGCCGCCGTCTCCAGCGGAAACTTGTTAGACTTTGCTTTCAATGGTACCACACGCACAGCCGCCTTGGTCCCCTCTGCCACCGTGCCACCCAGCCCAAGGCGTCTCTGCTGCTCTTGGCGGAGATCTAATGGATCTGAAGTCGAGTGAATCAGAAATCCAAAGACAAAACAAGAGGCGTTGAGGGATTGTGCCTGCCAAGCAGTGGGCTCTCTGGCCAAGGTGCCGTCTCCCTACTTCCTGACGTGTCAGCCTGAGGTCACCCAGGCAGCCCCAGCCTCCGCCTCAGCTCTTAAAGCGCCCTCCGAGCCAAAGGCAGCCCCTGCCCGGGAGGGGCCAGGTCCCTTCCCGCGGGCTTGTGGGGGCCGGGGCGGATGTGCGAGCGGTGCCTGTAGGTGACACATGGGGGGTCTGTGTGCACGGGCTCATCTGAATACTATACGTGGGGGGCGGGGGTGAATGCAGACGCGTGAGTGCAGGTGAGGGGTGTGTGTGAGTTGGATAAGCACGCAATTACACCCCAAGGACAATGAGGACCGTGTGGATTGCTGTGTACGTAATCGTCGGCGTGTGTTGCACGGATCTTCAAGCTGTCCACAGAGAGAACCCAGAGGGTCCATGAACTTAAATGGGGGGAAAATGAAATCTTTGTCTTTACGAACTTCTAAGTAAAAGGTGTCAGCTCCTTCGACATGAGTGAAGGCCACAATTCACAGTAGTATTACAAGTGTCTGTGATTTTATGACCCATAGGAATCACGGATATTGTCATATTATTTTTACGGTGCTTGCACATAGATCAGAATAGCATGAGTAAGAGCCATCAGAAGCTACTATTTAAAGCTTTAGTAAGGAAGCCCATCTATCACCAAGGAGCCGATTTGTTTTGAAAATATTTTGCAAACTGAACTCTGATGTATTAATTTCCCCTTGTAATTCCATGTATTTTGTTTTACGCATTTAAAACCAGCTTTCTGAGAGGCTTCAGGCGTTTCCTGAGACTGTCCAAGGGGTCCGCGGCACAGAAACCCACTGCGTGGATGCTGCGTGTGCACGTGCTCCACAGGCCGGCGAGGGGGGTGCTGCGCGTGCCCGTGACCAGGCCTTGGGGTGTGGGAGGTCACGTGCCCTGTAGGCATCGGGAGTGCGCGTGCGTGGGAATGGGGGCACGGGTACGATCCAATCTCTAGAACCAGGCCCCTCCTAGTTCCCTAGGAAGTTCCAGGAAGCCTGGGGAGGGCAGGAGAAGGGACGGGAGCATTTCATCAAGAACGGCCGAGAGACTAGTGCTGAACCTTTCCCTTCCCAACGGACGTACGCGCTCTGGGCTGAAGCTTCGTCAAAAGTAAAATGCATCCCCTGCCTCTGTGTCCCAAAGTCCAAACCTGAAGAGAAAGAGAAGCCACCAAAGTGTAATAAGGCACCACCATGCCTTCTTGGCGTGAGGAAGAGGCTTGAGACATGAATTGTACAAGGTCATTGAGCCGAGCTGTTTTTAAGACAGGATTTATTTAACATCTACTATGTGCCTGGCACTTTACTAGGCACTTAACAGTCCTGGTTTGATTTCCGACATGGCTCTGTAAGTTAGGGACCATGGTTGCTCCCCTCCTTCAGGACAGACTCATACAGATTAAAGAACACATGTGATGAGACGCAACCTGGGAGTCGAACGTCTGTCTGTCTGTGATACTCCAACGGCCGTGCATGACTTTTCTAAGGCAGGTGAAAATCGACGGAATAATTATCGTCCCACGTAGGTTGGTGTCAGAATAAAGAAGACAGCCACCCGTTTATGCATGCCTTCGTGCACCCCTGTGTTTGTTCCTTTACCAGGCATTTAAGACGTGTCCACGCTGTTCCAGGCGCTGTCTCGGCCGCAGCATGCTCCTTGGGTCTGTGGCTTACAGTAACCCACTCGGGTAATACCCAGGGGAGGGAAATGCTTCGCCTCCATGACTCAGTGAGGTCCTAGAGTCACGTACAGGGTGATCCCCCAAACTGCAAACACTTTGAATGGGTATAAAGTCGGTCTTTGTTGATACGCGGTTTATTTTTTAAAATGTAAAAGATTCTACAGAAATGAATATTTACTTCGAGCAACGCCTGTTTCTCAAACTGACGACCGTGCTGGTCCAGGCACGGCTGGCAGCGCGAAGCAATGGAATCGCCAAGGTCAAGACTCATTCGTCCGGTGCTGGTGCTCGTTCCCGGACAACGCTGCCTTCCACGTGTGGCCTGGGGCCTTTCGTACCGGACGTGTCCCCTTAAATAAAAGTAGTCTAGTGGCGTGAGGTCTGGTGAGCACGGAGCGGTCACTGCGATCCTGCTTAAGACGCTCCCCGGGCCCCAGGGCCAAAGCCGCAGTCCTTGCCTCGGCCCAGGCCACCCCACAGGGTCTGTCTGCGACCTCAGCTCTGACTACCTTCTGCCCATCGACTCTGCTCCAAACATACCGACCTCCTCGCCGTGTCTCAAGTTCAGCAAGCGCACGCCTGCACCCAGCCCTTGGCACTTGCTTTCCCCTCTGCCTAGCGTGTGCTTTCCCCCCGAGCATCCACAGGGCCCGTCCGTCCCTGCCTTTACTCGGACATTACTTTCTCAGTGAAGCGCTGTAGGCCAACCTTCTCGAATCTTTATCCTCCTTCCCAGAACTTTCATATCCCCATTCCCGCTTTATTTTTCTCCAAATCCCTTCACACCACCTACTACTATATATTTAAGTAGTGGTCTCTCCCAACAGAAGGTAACCCCAGTGAAGACAGGAAATTCTGACCGTTTATTATTGTAGCTGAGCCCGCGGGCAAGCCCCCGGCGTGTAGTATGTTCTCAAAGGCGCTGAGCAGATAAATCAGATATTGAGAAAAGGAAGGCGGTCTGGACTGGAGAAAATGCCCACCTTGCAAAAGAAACCTGGAAGACTATATAAAAAGCCACTTCTAAAACCCCAGCACTGGCCAGTTACTGGAGACTAGGTGTTACACCTCTGAACCTTGTCTGTAAAGTGCTTAATAAAGTGAAATATTTGCCCTCCTCTTCTGTGGACTGGGAGGGGGCGAAATTGCAAATATTGCAAAAGTGCAAGGTGAAGGCCGATGATAAATTAACTGCAATGTTGCTTATCGTGCTCTGGTATCAGCAATAATAAAACACAAGGGCAGCCCTGAGGTGAGTGTCATGACGGGCTCTCGTCCCCCCGCGCTCTGTCCCCGGGCGTTCAGTTCTGCTTCCTCGTCCCTGACAAGTGGCCAAGCGTTCGGGTGACACACACGGAAGCCTGTCGGTGGGGCTGCGTGTGTGACGGAGCCCCCGGTCGCACCCAGTAGAACTGATGGCTCTTCTCCCCGGCGAGCAGCCCACGAAACCACAGGCCCCAGCAGGTCTGAGCAGGGCGTGCGGAGGCCGGAGGGTCCTCGGCGGCCAGTGGAGTCCGGGGCGGGGAGGGGGAATGGGGGCGGGGAGGGGCCAGAAGCTACCCTGTGCGTCCGTGGTTGCCAGGGCGCCCAGGGCTGACCGTCAGGCTTTGCGCTGTTCGCCGCCCCCGCCCGACAGCGGACGGCCAACAAGGCCCGGCTGGCATCCGGGTCCCTTAGCAGGGACGTCCCCCAGGCCTTCTGCCCCCGCGGGCTCTGGTCGGCCCCCTGCTCTGTGCTCCCACATGTCAGTTCTCGCTGACTGCCCTGGGTCTCCCCCAGGGTCCCCCCACGTGCTGTCTGACGACTTCAGGCCCTGCGCCCCGGCTGGATTTTCCCGCGCGTGACCCCTGAACCTAAGACACCCCACTCTCTCCCCAGCCACCACCCCCAGCCCAAATCCCCACAAGACAAAGGAGAAGGAAGCCCAGAGCAGGGGATTTCCTAGCAGGGCTCCGGGTGTGCACCTTCCACGGGGAGAACGTGTCACCCAGGCAGCCAGGTCACCTCATCTCACCAGCGTCACCTTGTTCCGCGTCTAATTCAACAAACTCCATGGCAACGCAGGTGGCTCTGCTTACCTGACCTTCCGGACCTCGCTGTCTCCCCGCTTAGCTCAGTGCACTGTGAGCCGCTCTCCCCACCGGCCTTTGTGGACAGCCTCCCCTGGAGGAGGGACAGGGCCTCCCCTGGACGGGGGCACAGCCTCCCCTGGAGGAGGGACACGGCCTCCCCTGGGCGGGGGAACAGCCTCCCCTGGAGGAGGGACATGGCCTCCCCTGGGCGGGGGGACAGCCTCCCCTGGAGGAGGGACACGGCCTCCCCTGGGTGGGGGACATGGGGGGATACACGCAGTGGGTGTGGACATGGGGGCGAGTCTCCGCTCTTCCGGGAGCACTGTTCTAGAAGGCTGTAGAAAAAGTGACTGGCTATTGACTCTACAGTCAGTCTGACGTGCACACGGTCCCACACTTTCTTCGTGTGGGGGGACCCAGCACGAGGCACCGATGTTTGTGTCACTCAGGACGCCTCCTGGAGGCTAAGAGTGAGAACACACCTGCTACCCCTCCTGGCCTGTGACTTGGTCGCTTACACGTGGACTCCCACCCACCCCCAAACGAGGCTTTTCTCGCTGTGACAAATCCCCGCACTGCTCACGAGCAGATGGTCGTCAGCCATGTCACATGCCGCGTTTGCAGCATTAGCTTTTCTCGTGACAAACACTCTCCCGTTGTTTTCCTATCATTTCAGCTCCTGTTTGACATTGGAAGAGCACTAGACAATTGGAAGCATCCCTTCGGGCACCGTCCCGCGTGGCTTTCACGGAAGCCCTGTAAAAAAGGAGGTGACGGTGACGGTGTGGGTGTGGGTGGCCATGCGCCCTCCCACAGGACCCGGGTGGCGGCCGGGCATGAGCACAGCTCTGCCAGCTCCAGGGCCGAGGCGTTCCCGCCCCACCCCCCCGCCCGGCCACCGCGACTGCTGCTGACTGGGGGCCTCCCTGCGTCTCAGAGCTCCGACCTGCAGGATGCGGGGGGCGGAGGTCGTAGGGCTGCGCACTGCCGTGCTTGCCGGTGACTGGGTGGCCCGCCGGCGTGTCCCCATCCTCCTCGTTCAGTCGGGTCCCCCGAACTCCTAGGGCCCCCAGGCTAGCTGAGGAGCCAAGAACCAGACCCGGACGACCGGCGCGGCAGAAGTAACGGCGCCAGTGGCAGAAGCACATGCCACGCGGGGAGGTGGCCTCGTGGCTGCTAAAACGATGACCGCGAACCGACTGGCCACAACAGCCCACACCTGCTCCCTGGAAGTCAGAGGTCCAAAGAGGAGGCGTCAGCCGCCGCTGTCCCCAGGCCTTGGGGCGGCCCCTGCCCCCATCTGCACCGTGCACCATGCCCACCTCTGCTGCGGCCGCACCGTGGCTTGCAGGGCAAAGGCGGAGGCCGGGGCTGGTGGGGAGAAAAGGGTTTTGGCCGAGAAGGCGGCTGAGGTCCTGCTGGGGAGGAGCAGGGTCGTCCCCATGTCGAGGGCGATGGCCACCAGGCGGGGCCGTCAGGGCCTCGCTCTCTGGATGGTCGTGGCCACCCTCCCGCGGCCTGCGCGCCTGCTCTGCTGGCCCGGCTCTGGGTCCCCGCCCAGCGCCCCTCTTTCAGGCCGTGTTAGCGGGCACCGGTCTGGGAGCGGGGTAGGTCTGCGCGGTCACGTCATGAGCATTCCAGTGGCCGCCGTGGGAGCAGCAAAGTAACAGTGACATCCCCGAGCTGGGGGCCCTCCGTTCCGGGGGGCAGTCAGCCCTGCGCGCCCAGCACGGGACGCTGAGCAGCCAGCCGTGCCCTGGGCGCCCCGGAGACCTCAGGCGGCGACCTGCCCCCTGCAGGAGGGCCCTGGGCGCCCCTGTCCCCATCGGCACACTGGGGGGATCGCGGGGTGGGGGGCCTGCTCTTGACATTTCCGTTTCCCCAGTGCTCGGCCCAGGGACCGGGTCAGCAGGGACGAAGCAGCTGCCGGTGTCGAGGTGGAGATCTCAGCGCTTTTTGGTGCCAGAGTACGGGCCCCTTCCCCCACCTGGCTGGGCTTTGGGGAGGCCGCCAGACGGGGGGCGGGGCGGGGGCGGGGCCGGGGTGGGGCGGGGGCTCGGGCTGCATCCTGCCCTCGAGCCCAGCCCCCGCGTCCGCCCCTTCCTCCCTCCGCCCTGGGCCCCCAGCCCCAGCGGTGCCTCGCCCTGCCCAGGTCTCCGCAGGCCTCTGCCGGGAACTGGACACTGTTGCTCGCGGCCCTGAACGCTACTGGCTCAGCCTGCCGGCCCCCTGCAGCCCGAACTGGGACCGTCCGCTGTGTCCTGCCCCTGAGCACACGCGCGCCCCCACAGTCTAGGGCGCGACCCTGCACGTCGGCGCCTGCGCATCTTTCTGGTCGGTCACCTCCTACCTGCACCCCCCGCTGCTGCCCTGGACCCTCTGCAGGGGGCTCTCACCAAGCACTTTAAGGCACACGACGGACCCATCGTCCCTCCGCTCAGAACCGTCCGGCGGCTTGTCCACGCAGCAGAGGACCCAGCCTCCTCCCTCCGCCACTGCGCAGGCCCCGGCAGGGCCCTTCTCCCACGGCCGCCTTCCCGTGCAGCCTCCATTCGGGTCCGCGGACACATCCGGGTCTCTCCCGCCCCAGCGCCTTCACGCTCAACACTCGCTCCGCAGGCTCCGCAGACCGGACGCTCCCTCCCGTCGCTCAGCCTCTTCCGGAAGGGGACCCTGTCCCAGGGGCCTTGTCTGGCCACCGCGTGCGAGGTGGCACTCCCTTCCAGCAGGCGTCCTTTATCTTCAGGGTGCCCCGACGCCTGCCGTTTACTACATGGCAGTGTGCCTGTGCTCCCCGTCTTTCCCTCTAGAAGGTAAGCTCCGTGATCACTGTGTCCCCAGTGCCCCGTCCAGCGCCTAGCCCAGGGCAGAGCTGTAGGAAATACTTCCTGAGTGAGCAGATGGGGACATTATTTACATGCCAGTCACTGTGACAGGGGGGCAGTGTTCCCTGTTCCCTGAGAACTCACAGTCATTTGAGCAAAGTAGGGGAGAGAGATACACATATAGATTAAAGGTTACACATATATGTATGTATAACTGGTGCAGCGTATGACAAATGCTGTCAATGAGGTATGCACAAAGTAGCAAGGAAATGCAAGTGAGGTGACAATTATTTTCCCCCAAGGACCTATTAGACAAAGCAGAAGGATTTAAACTTGACCTGAGCCATGCATTCATGAGTTGGAGGTCTCTGAACCACCCTTAGAACTAGCTGGCTGCCTCTAAGTCCTTAAGAGGAGCTTAGCCATTGTGGATGAAGTTGCCTAGCACTCTAAGGGTGCCCACACTCCAAAAGATGGATGGAAAGATATCAGGATCTGAGATCAGCCCCCTGAGACTGGCCCCTATGAAGCCAGTGCCTCCCAAGCCCTCATTGGGAATCCCAATGTAGGGGGGCCCAACTTTTCTAGGACCCTACAAGGGCAGGGCTCCCTGAGGGCCACCTTCTGTGTGTGGCCCTGCCTTGGCCATTGTGGTGGCCAGTGCTGGCTCAGAGGGCCTGGCTCTGTGATGCAAAGGGTTGTCCCAGCAGTGCCATCCTGTGCACTGGGTGCCAGAGGAGCCCATCTTGGCCGCGAGTGGCTGTGGAGGCTTCTCTGGGCCACCATGTTTCTTTCAAGAGTCGGGGAGAACTCTCTAGTGTATGTCCTGCAGGTGGCCTCAGTTATCCAGGAAACGACAATGACAGCTACCCCCGGAAGCAGTGAGGTTGCTGGACGTGGCCCCCGTGCTTGGAGGAAGGGCGGTAAAGCATCAAAGCCACGTGTGCTCGGTGAGCAAGGCCATGCCCATGCAGCCTTGCGCATCCAGGATGGGCTGCGGACACAGAAGGGTCATCTCTGATCATCTCGTACGCTGGTCGGAGGCCCTCACGTGCTGTGGGGGGACAGGAGCGTGTATTTGATCACGCTTTTGAAATAGTATTTTCCCCCCTTACAGTTTATTATAGAAATTTTGGGCTACGTGAAAAGACACGCTGGACAAAATCATAATCATATGTGATCATCCCACCAGGACAGCACCCGCACTCGTGCTGGTGTGCCTTCCGGCAGCTGTTGTCCCAAAGCACGAGCGAATAAACGGGCTTCCACTTACGAATCAGTCTGTCCTAAAGGAGTCCAACCAGGATTGGCTCAAACTCCTATCCAGTGGCCCCGGAAGTGTGTCTGAGAAGTCTGCAGGGGATCTCCAGCCTCGTGGTGGACTCTGGCTCTGAGCTCCTGTTATCTTTGAACTTACTTCTCAGTTCCACACCAGTCGCCCTTGTTTCACACCATGACCTCGCAGATGTGGGACTCAGTCCCTTCTCCATTGGCGCTCCACACACACACCTCTCACGCTCAGCGCTTCTGTGTGCGGAAAGAGGCTTTGGGGAGAGATGTTTAGGGAGACAGCAGGTGTTTTTATGGCAGATCAAACACCTTCAGCACGTGGTTCTGCAGAATGTCCCCCTCTTCTCTCCTGTTCTCTCCTGATGCCAGGGCTTCGTTCATTTTCGATGTAGAATGGGGTAGGGACGATCTGTGCATACCCACCTCCACCTTCCCTAGCCCTTAACTCTTACTCTCCACTTCATCTGCTGTCAAAGATGTGTCCTTAGCAAGAAGAGTTCCCTCCTATATTCCAGAAGCTTTCTTAGTTGCAATGGTGCTGTATTTTGCCATGCACTGGCGCTGGAGAGAGGCGTGTCGCTTTTAAAAACAGGACGGAGCCGGTTGCTAAAGGGACTCCATTTAAATCCTGGTTTACACAGAATTCCATCAAAATATTGATAAGAATGAAAGGAGGAAGCTAGGAGGAAAGGAAGGAAAGGGTGAGTGGGCGACTAGGCTGGCGTCTTTCTATTTCACAGCGTCCTTCGATCTCCCCCGAGTCTCCCCCTCCCGAGACCAGCAGCAGAAAGTCACTTCTGCTGTCCTCGCTCCCATGTGGAATTCTTCCCTCCTGATAAAGGAAAAGCTAAGTTATGAGCAGGGTACTTGAAAGGAGACAGCTCTGCCCGCAGCCCTGGGGATGTCATCCTAGTGCTGAGATTGAAGGACTTCGTAGTTAGGTCACGTGAGACGTCTGATCCCTACTGACTGGGAAAGAAAACGCTGGAGAAGCTGAGACTCTCGCAGTAGAGGCTTCACCTGCTGTTGGCAGAGGAAAGACTTCAGGCCACAATACCTGGTGTGGCCCCGAGCACCGGAGCCATCGATATGCCCCAGGCAGGAAGGTTGACTCTAAGTTTCAAGGTTAAGAGTGAGTCCAAAGAAATGTACTCAAGGTTAGGGAGCCAACCTGGGCAAGAGAGTCAGTGATGGTGAATAATTAGTTAGAAAGAGACCCAAAGTTTCCTGGGGGGTTAGGTCTTACTTTCCTCAAAGACTTACACTTTTGGACTATCCACATCTCTCTTGGACATTTGTTTACTTAAATAAAGACTCATCTTTCATAACAGCAGGACGCTATTTCTACTGGGTGCCCAGCTGTCCAGGCCACATGTTTATCCCCAAGGTAACCTGAAGGCATCAGGTCCTTGTGGCTGGCCAGGACCCAGGACAAAATAAAGAATTTTGCATGCATTGGACTTGTAACTCTAAACGGAAAACTGGCGCCAACATCATAGATTGTGCAGAAAACGAAGTAAAAAAATTAAGAAATCTGAGGCAAATGTGGAGTTGGAAGATACTCAAGTTCAGCATGTGTGCCAGATGGATGGTTGCATTTGTTTTAAGGAAACAGGGATCTGTGGTCCCTCGATGTCAATTCATCAGTTGACATTTTCAGACACTCGCTCTATATCACTGAGAAATTTCTCCTTCCATCACTCACCTCAACTCAGAATGTACAGACGCCGTGAGCACCTACTATCCATCAATAAAATACGTGCCCGTTTCCTACTATGTGCCACGTTCTGAGGGACACAAATGATATCCCAGTCACACAACCAATGTTGGAAAAACTAAAACTAATGAAAGACCTATAAGATAACTGTTTTTCCTCTCCCCTTTCCTGAAGGAAAATTATATTATTATTTATTATCATTTTGCCTCATGAAGTCAGAGTCTACCTTGTGATGGTCA
This sequence comes from Lyroderma lyra, assembly GCA_004026885.1. NCBI lineage: Eukaryota > Metazoa > Chordata > Mammalia > Chiroptera > Megadermatidae > Lyroderma > Lyroderma lyra. The sequence goes on from PVJL010009237.1 coordinate 41,132, forward strand.
CCAGGACATGCAGAAAGTGTGTGTGTCACTTCCAGGCAGGTGTTTTAAGAGCCAGCTCTCGTTTGAGCAGTCACCTTTCCCTTGGCCTGGGTGATGGCGATGACAGCTCCTTGGGCCGCCTGGCCCCTGGGGTAAGCAAGAAATCTTCACTTGTACCAATCACTCATGTGATTCTAATGTTTGTGGTCTTTAAAGTTCATCCAAAACAAACCAACAAACAAAAATAACAGCATCAAAGAAAACTTTTTCTGCAAGTTAAGGAAGGCTTGAATTGAAACCAACTGAAGTACAGGGTCCGGCAGAAGTCATGCCTGGACTTGAGTTATGATTTTATTACAAAGTCATAACCATACATGCTTATGACCTTGTAATAAAAGATTTGGTATAAATTACCAGCTCATTAAAAGGGGGCGTCATTTGTGCTGGACCCTGTTGGAGAAATCTGATGAGTTCTTTGAAAGAGCTGTCTAACGCTTTTAAGAATTCAGTGATCTTAAAAAGCGAAATAAAATTTTAAAAGTTAATTCAGTGAGCAGCAAAAGGGAATGGGGGTCCATGAACCTTTTGAAAGTATATGCAAATGTACATCTTTCCTAAAGAGGCTGTAACTCAGAAGGTGTAGGAATCACTACATCAGAAGGAGCGCCATTTCACTTGGACTTTAAAGGGAAACTGGCATCTCAGCAGCCAGAAACGGTCGTCCCAGCCCCAGGAAGGGCGTGCACAAAGGGGCGGGGTCAGTGAGGGTGGCCTGCGGGCTACTCATAGGACAGTCATGGAAAATAAGGCCGGGAAAGCCGGCAAGGTCAGGGTCATGGGGAGGCTTGAAGGCCAACTGTTTGCAATGTTAATAAGAACCCATTTGTGGGCAGAATAATGATGTGTTGAATCTGTGCTTCGGCCTCAGGTGTGCGGGGTGGAGTGGGGGGTGGCGACAATAGCGGAAGTAAGGTCGCAGGGAGCCCCTCCGAGCAAGGAGGCTGAGTGTGAGAAAAGCTGGAAGTGGAAACAAGACATATTATTCAAGAAGAACTGATAGGACTTGGTGATTAATTGGATTTAGGGTGATGTCAAGGGTGACCAACTGAGGTTGACCGCCACAAAAAGAATGTGACAGTTACAGGAAAAGGCAAGTCAGGTGTGATCGCAACACCTCACATTCATTACACCATGACTGCGTTGCAGGTACTCAGCGTGGCGATTTGGGTACAGGATCGCTCCCGTCTCACGGATGAGCACCCAGAGACACGAAGTGACTTGCTTAGGGTCGCGCAGCTGAAGCAGAAGGTAGGCGAGCTGGAGCCCAAGCCTGCCCACGTCAAAAGCCTTCTCGCCGTCCGCCCCCACTGCTTGGATGGCATGACCACGGGATCAGATTTAGAAACCCCTGTGTGCCTCACTATGTCGTTTGAACAGCCACGCGGACGGGTCAACAACACGTTCGGAAGAGCGGGGACGGCACCTGGGACGATGGTCGGAAATGGAGTCAGTGGCGTAGGGATGATGGTGGGGTCACGGGAATCGATAAGACCACTCGGGTAGGAAGGGTGAGGCACACTCTATGCAGGACCTGGGGACCAGCCACAGTAGGGGACAAGGAGAAAGGGGAGGGACAAGGACAAAGGGCAGAGGAGAAGGGATTACGAATACAGGAGAAGAATCCAGGCGGGGCACTGCCATGCCAACCACAGGAAGTGACGGCTGCACGCAGGAGAGGCCATGCGCCCCGCAGAGAGGGCAAAGGAGACGGGGGACCGAGAGGGGCCTTTGCAGCTGTCAATTAAGAAAAGTCCGGGAGCTCCCCGGTGGTGCAGTGGCTCAGGCTTCGGCGCCGTCCATGCTGCGGCCTCGGTTCGATCCCCAGCCAGGGAGCTCCCCACATTAAAAAGAAAGAAAAGAAAAGTTCGGTCGCGGAGTGTCACTTGCATTAATTATTTGGAATGGGAGCCGGAAAGAAAGATGTTCAAGGGTGTGTGGACGGCGGTGGGAGGAGGCAGGGCGAGTGGGCGGCGCGGGGAGCCGCTGGACGGCTGAGGGAAGGCAGGCAAAGGGCAGTCGGGCGTCCGAGGAGGCACGAGGCCTCAGGAGCAGCTTTGGTTTACTCGGTCTCCCTTCCCAGTGCATGGGGACCTGAGCGTGTCTAATGCTGTGAAGGGAAAGACGCCGAGGTGAGCAGTGCTGGACGGCGACAGGCCTGTGGGCAGAGCTGACGGAGTGAGACAACTGGAGCCCACGAGGAGGAACGGCCTTGGACAGGAAGCAGAGCAGCACGATCCATGCAAAACTGCCATCATCGCTGCTGTCGTTGTTAACACAACGAAAATGACTGGAATGGCTGCCTGGGGTATGACAGCAGGGACTCTGTGATGAATCTAGAAGCATAGGTTTTTAAAAATGAGCAAACAAGAATGCAACCACAACCAAATCCAACCTCTAACCCATCTTTCTGGAAACAATCCCCTAGATGTTGGGTCGGGGGCCCGGGAGCATTTTTTGGTTGGAATAACTGCGTTTCCCTTTTGCACGAGGAGGCCTCGAAGCTGCTCAGCAGCCCTTGAGCACCTGACAGTCTGTATGACAGAGCTGCCCCTTGGGTCTCTCATTGGGTAGCTTTATTGCAAGCTGGTCGTAAATGTCTTATTAAGTCCAGATGGACAGAGAGACGAGAGTTGGCTCATTGGGGCCAATTAAGTGGGGCTGGGCAGACCGGCTCCAACCTTCGCAGCAGTCAAAGAGATTAAGTGACTTGTCCAAGGTCATAGAGCAAGTGGCAGAGGTTAGCTTGAACCCACGTCCCCGGGACCAGTCCCTTTCTGCTGCACCTGGAAGAACGGCTTGCCTACAGACTGTCAGGAAGTTTCTCCTATAAACGAATCCCCCTTCGCTGATTTGCTCGCCTCCCACCTCCGAGTAAATGCTGTCTCCTCAGAGCAGAATCAGTGGCCAGAGCCACGCTTCGGGATCCGCTGTGGCGTCCCGATGTGGGCACCAGAAGGTCTCTTGGTGCTTTTAATCATTTAATAATTTCCTGTCACCGAGGGTATTCATTTCCTATCGCTGCTATGACAAATCACCACGAACTTAATGGCTTAAAACAACACAAATTTATTCTCTTACACTCGGGAGGCCGCAACTCTGAAATGAGTTTCACGGGGCTCGAAGTCAGGTGTCAGCAGATCTGGTTTTCACGGAGGCTCCCAGGGAGCCGTTGTTGCCTTGGGCTCTCCAGCTTCCAGAAGCAGCCCGTGGGCACTGGCACGCTTCCCCATCTTCACAGCCCGTCACGGACCCTCTCCAAGTCACTTTCTCTCTGTCCCTTTGTGCCTGTCATCTGTCTGACATCTCTTCACTTTTCTAAGGACCCCGTGACTACAGGGCCCACCCAGGTCACGCAGGGCCACCTCCCGTCTCAAGATCTTGCATTTAGTCCGGTGGCCAGTTCCCTATTACGGTGCAAAGTAATATCCACAGGCTTCAGGGATTGGGACAGGGACCCTTGGGGGAACCACGGTCCAGCCTACCACACAGAGTAAGGAACGAATACATCGCACTGTTGTAGACAAATCAATTAGAAGATGTTTAATAAACACTCACCGCACGCCGAGCTGTCACGGAGGAGGTGTAGGAAATACCTGTGAATGTCAGACATGTTCTTGCCCCTCGCAGATCTCTCAGTGTTTTGGGGGGAGAGGAACTAACACAAGGGACACAGGTAGATTCTAACTCTGGGTTATAGCAACCAATGCGGTTTACAGGAGGAAAATACAAAGACTCGAAGTACACGTGCAGGCTACAGATGGGGCAGGGAGGGACGGAGGGGACGACGCAGCTCTAAATGAGTGGGACCACAAGAGCCACGGTGTGGCCGCAGGAATAGAATGAGGCGGAGAAACACAGAGAGTCCCCTACGCCGGGGGTCAGCAAGCCACAGGCTGCAAGTCAAACAGCCCTCCTGTGTTTTTGTGAATAAAGTTTTATTGGGACTCGGCCACACTCATTTGATTGGCGGCTGCTTCCATGCTCTGGTGGCAGAGGGGAGTACTTGCAGGGGAGGCCATAGAGCCCACAAGCCTAAAATAGTCAGTCTACGTTTCTTTAACTTCCAATTACTCAAAAGTTCTAATTAGGACCCCAAAAAACTTGACAAGTGGAGGAACTTTAGCAATCGATTTTAATGACTATATAAAAGTTTATAGAGAAAATACAAATTTCTGTAGTATTGAAAAATGGCTCTTTCCCAGACTGAGTAAGTGAAACATCTCCCTTTGTATTTTTATTGAGCATTATATTCATGTAGCAAACTACTTGTAAACAAAACAAAACTATATGTATATAAAATACAGTCTGGTTGTTTATAGAAAAAAAAAAAAAAAAAAAAAGGTTTGCCAACCTTCCCCTAGATAGAATACATGCTAGGGCTCCCGGGCAGGAAAAGGACTAGAAAGGACTCAAAGCAGAGACACAGCGACACAGAGACACAGCGACAAGGACACGAGTCCCACGGGGGCTTCCCTTCAGTCCAGCCCCACACGATGTTTTCCTGCTCAGAACTCCCAGCCCACACTAGAGTTTTGGGTCTGCTCCTGAGGTGTGTGTTGTGTCCTGTGCTATAGGGACCGATGACTAGTGGAGGCATGCTCAGGAGGGAGGCCGGTGGGGACAGGGACACGTGCAGGGACTAGCGCAGGGAGATGACTCAGAGGGCTAGCTCTTTGGGACCCTGGGCAGATCGTGCCTGGTTCCCCTAGCTCTGAATCTTCTTATGGAATACACAGAGGCTCATCTTAGCCCTTACCCGCGACCCTGGGCTCCTGAGAGCTCATGGATGACAAGTATTTCTGACACACTCTTGAGAGGAAGTGGACAAGGACGGCCCAGGGTATGTTTTCATTATTGTTTCAATGGGGCAGTTGTGTCTGTGTTTATTCCAAATGTAAAATTGTGCTTCCTGTAAGGTCAAGGTCAAGGATTTAGTCTCTAGTTAGTTCACCCCACTCTACTCTTCGGAATGCAGCCCGCGTACCAGCCATAAAGCCTCTTGGTGAGCAGAGGAACTGGACCCATCGGCAAAAGCCCCCTCACTCCTAACATCAGAGCTATTTGTATTTTTAACAAATACTGATTTTGTGTATGGGAGAACACCCAAATAGTGGCCCCTGCCCCCAGGAGCTCTGAGCCCACTGGGAGCTGAACAGAAAGTCACGAGGAGCAGGTAGGTAAGAAGAGAAGGCAGAATGGGATAAACCGCGCGTGAGGGAGACAGCCGGTGAGTGTGACAGGAAGAACTTTCAGAAGGGGGAGACGGGTGTGAGATAGATGTGCACAGCGCAGTCTGGGGGACACGCGGCACCGTCTGGAGACCCCGGTGGTCACAGGTGGGGAGAGGTGGTGGATAAAGGCCAGAGATGCCGGTAAACACCCACGTGCACAGCAAAGACTGATCTGTCCCCAAATATCAATAATGCTGAGTGGGACAAACCCTGGTCAAACAGTCAGTGGTGCTAGGGGTGCCCTCGGGGTCTCATCCTGAGCTGTAGGACCACATTGCTTCCCTCCCAGCCTCTGGCACTTAATAGGATGTTTCTTGATCCCCAAACTAGTGACTGCTCTCAGTGGCGATGACAATTGATCATGACGGTTCATATGTATCGAGCTCTAGAGAGCCAGGCGCAGTTCTAAGTGCTGCTGACGCGTTAATCCTCACCGTAACTCTCCTAGTGAAGTGCCATTATTATTCTCATTGTACAAATGAGGACATTAAGACACAGCAAGTATGAGAACTCTGCCCTGGGCCACAGAGCCAGCGTGGGGCCGTAGGCAGACCGCTGCTCCTCTGACCTTAGTTCTCCCCTGCCCGCTCCTTCCTCCAGCCCACAGCAGGCTGAATACCATCTTACGGAACCACACAGGGGCGGGGAGGAGGACTCTTGTTTAGCAGATGGGAAATTAGGGGTAGTTACGAGAGAAGGGAACGTGCACCCTACTCACGGGCACTCACCGAAGCCACCGTCCCGGAAGGCTCAGCTCACTCTCTTCCGAGTCACATGGCGGCACACGTGAACGGTTCTCTCCCGCAAGAAGTCCCACCTGAGAGTGAGGTGTGCTTGTAGAGTCTGAGTGGCTCCGGCATGGATATTGCTGGCTGGATACATGGATGGATGGATAGAGGAAGGGAGAGAAGGAGGGAGGGAGGGAGGGGTGATGGATGGAGGGATGGACGATGGCCGGATGATGGCTGGACGAATGAAGGATGGATGGACGATGGATGGATGGATGGTGGATGGATGGACGGATGAACAGATGGCCAGATGGCCAAATACTGAGCTCCTAGGAGGGCTCCAGGACTGGTACGTTAGGGGAGAAGGACTTCATTCCTAAGACTACAACTACCATCAAGAATCCCAAGTTTTCAAAAGTGGCAGCAAAGCTGGGAGCCTACAGTGCTGGAAAGAGCCAGAAACCGGAACGAGCAGTGAGACCTGCAGTTTACTGGGCCCACGGGCTTTAGTGCCTCTCGGGCCCTACTCCACTCAGCCTGGAAATGAGATGTTTTAATGTGTTCGTGTTTTGTTTCTCCTTCTAGACCAAGGCTTCTCTGCCTTGGCATTATTGATGTTTAAGGCCAGAAAGTTCTGTGTTTGGGAGGCCTTCCTGTGTTTTATAGGGTATGCATCAGTATCCCTAGTCTGCACCCACTAATTCAAGTAACACCTGCCCCAAGCCATGACAATCAAAAATGTCTCCGGATATTGTCAAATGTCTACTGAAGGGGCGAAGCACCCCCAGTTTGGAATAACAGGACAGGGCGTGGGGTTTCTTTGCCTTAGTGACAACTGCAGAACTCAACACAGTGGCGAAACCTTCATAAATGCTCTTGCCTTGAGAGGTTGTTTATCACCTTTAGCAGAAAAGAAAGTCAAATTTCAAGGGGTCAAACTGCAGGAGAAATGAGGCCGGGAGAGAGGGAGGGAGGGAGAGAAGGAAAACACAAGGGGGAGGGATGGTGGGAGAAGAAAGAAAAGGTGCTTGTGGGCGCCAACAGAAACCCCACCGGCAGCCCCGTCCTGTGCCGGTGGGGGGCCCCAGGTGGGGCAAGGAGCCTCCGTGACTCACCGCCACCAGGACCAGACAACTCGCACAGCCTTGGCATTCATGTTGCTGAGAGAGGACCAGGCTTACCTTTCTGTGTGTCCGGATGTGTGTGCGCGCGCAGGTATAATTACTCATCACTGATTACTCTTCAGACTGAGCCAAGCATTCATTGCAAATCCTTGAAACAAACAAGTCTATTTATACTTTAATTATTTGGGGGGATTTCAGGTTGATTTGTCTTTCTTCTGCATATGTATGAAGCTGTTGCTCCTACGGTAGCCTTATCCTCAACCCTTGTGGAGCAGGAGAGAGAATGAGAAAGACAGAGAGGCTGGCTTTTCCCCTTTCCTACCCCGGCAGGCCTTCCCTGTCGCCTCAGAGGACACTGAGGATGACACGGGAACTGAGAGCTGTTTAAATTGAGGTGCAATGAATGAACAGGGGGCCCCCCACCCACAGCTGGCGTTCTTGTTTCAGGTGCCCTCGCTCTCCGGCTGGAGTCTGATTCTAGTCCTGGTTCCTTGGCTTCCCTGTCACCCTTGACTCAGTCCTCCTGCACCTGTCTTATCCTCCTCAGTCTTCCAAATGACCCAAACTCGTTCTCACGTAGGACAGCGTCTTAGATAAAAGTTCACCGGTGAATTTGGGTGATTGGGGAAATTGTGGCGTTTCCCCTACCTGACAGTGCATTATTGCATCTGTGCACAAAACAATGCAAATATGGGGTCCGGGGTGAACTGTTCCCCGGGTTGGCGAGTGGATACAGCCCCACCTCACCAACAAATGTCGAGACGGCCCCCTACGCAAACAACGGGGCCCAGCGGCCTGGGGAGACACGAGACCCAGCTTAGCCCGGGTCCCGGCGCGCGTAGTGCGTTACTTGTGGACAAAGATTTGCTCCTTCCAAGGGGTCTGCGTGGAGGAGTTCGCGCCCCCACCGCACCGATGTCGGGCTTGGGCTCCTGGCGACAAGAACGCATTTCCTGTTTCTTGCTCTGGCCAGGGGGGTGTCGGCAGACGTGAGGCAGGCAGAGGCCTGGGCTCCTGAGCTCCCCACCTCCTCCTTGAATCAGACCTGCCAATTGCAGCCGAGCCCGGCCGAGTCTATTCTAGATCAACTCCAGTTGACTGGCAGATGTGTCAGCAAGAAATTCACGCTTGTTGTCCTAGGCCGGGGTTTTGGGACGAGTGTCGTCTCGTTTCTAGTCTGACTGCCTTGACAGAGCCAGTCTCACCGCCGATGCCCTTGAGACGTGGGATTGTCTGTCAGAGCCAACTCTCAGGAGAGCAACGCCCGCATTTCCACCACAAAGCACCTCATCCGGGTCCACCGTGTCATCATGTACTGACTGTTGTCACCATGAGGTAATGACCGTTTGCAGAACCGTGCGATGCTTTTTTGTTCATCTAACACATCAAGGCCGTGAAGCGATACTATTTTCATCTCCACTTTAGAAGGGAGAAGGCTGGAGCTCAGATAAGCTAAGCGATTTGACTATGATGACACGGACAGCCAAGCTTCTCCTCCCAAACCCTACCCTTGGTCCTACGGCCCTGTCTGTTGCTCACATACATTTAATGAAGTGAAGACAATTGACAAGACAGAGGTTTAGAGGCTCACCCTCCGCAACCCCTCCCTCCCCCTGCAGCCACATCACCTGCCCCCTCAACAGCTACTTGACTTAAGGGTCTCTGAACATCATGCAGGTGGAAAGTTCCATTCTAGAAAAATCAGTTCCACTCAGCAGGTTTTATAATCAAATCAAGCAGGATGCCTGCTCTTAAGAGATGACAGCAGAGGTTGGCAAACATTTCTCTGTGAGGGCCACGTCGTGGGTTTGGAGGCTTTGGAGGCCATGCCACCTCTCTTGCACCTATTCAGATCTGCAGGTGTCACGGGAAAGCAGCTGTAGACAATATGCAAATGCATGAGCCCAAAACACTTTGTTCACGAAACAGGTGGTGGCCAGGAGTGAGCCCAAGGGCTGTAGTTGCCTGGCCCTGGTTAACAGATTCATAGAGGAGAGACCTGAACTCAAGCATAGCGTCAGCCCTCCCTGTGTTGGAAGTCATGCTTTTTGCTTTTTTTTAAATATAATTATTTTAATAATTGGTAGGAGAATTTAAAAAACCATTTCTAAGTATGCATAAATTTTAACAAGTTAACCACCTCATGAATATGCATACAAGGATCTACCTGACGGAGGCATAATACATATTATTTTCAAGCCCCTATGGAATGTTTTTACAAACTGGTGGAAATGGGGTCATAACTCATGCCCAACAGACTTCAAAAGATTGCACTCACTTACAGCACATGTTCTGACCACAGTGCAATAACGTAAATATACAACTAGTTATAAATGTATAACTAGGACTTGCTGATGTTTTTGCGTAAACGCTCCACATAACTCATGAGTCAAAATGATGTTTGTAGGAAGACAATGGCAGGGCTGTTCCTTCATTCTTTTCTTCTTTCCCTTCCTTCGTCCCCTTTCCTTCCTTCCTTTGTGTCTCTTTCCTTTCTCTCCTTCCCCCTTCCCCCTGCTCTTCCCTCCTGGCGGCACGTACCTACGGGGCCCCGCCTCAGGCACTGGACACGGACGGGTCAGGAGTCTCAGCTTCGCACCCTGAGCTCCGCGGGTTCCTCCCAGCTCTGTGGGCCCTGGGTGCCCTGGGGAGCCAGGCGGGAGGGAGGGGACAGGGAGAGGAGAAGCGAGAGGGAGGGCCATCGGGCAGGAAAAGGAGGGTCGCGAGTGTCCCCAGCCTGGGCACGAGGCACCTAGGTGCAGAGCGGCTGCTCCCCAGCCCGCGTTTCAGCACGCCTTTCCTCTGGAGTAAAGACTCTTTAATTTGTAAACATTAATAACCATTATTATTATTAAAAAGGAAAGAAAGTGAGTAGCCCTGTAACTAATTACTTTAAGTGTTCTCAACAAGGCACAGTTCAACTCCTTTCTAAAGCCTCCTGCTGCGAAGACCAGATTGTCATTATGATCAGATCCTTCCTTAGACCTATTAATTTTACCCAGAATAACAGCAGAACAGATGCAAGAAGAAGGCTAGTCTGATTAACATAATTCTTTTCAAAGACCATTTCCTCCCTAAGGGCCACGTACCGAGTCTTCTATCTTGTCTCAGATCTAATTACATTCAGGAGAATTCAGACACTGACGGGCAATCGCAGCAGATGTCACTTCTCAGATTTGAAGCACTCTTCAGGATATAAAACCTTATCAGAAAATCAATTGAAATTAACAATTCCCTCTCTCTTCCCCTCTGCTCCTGCCCCGTCACCCGCGCCTTTTCCTCCCTCGTCCCCGTGTCGTTGGCCACATTAAAGTTGTTTCCAAACAGCGCCGACCTTTCTCAGGAGGAGACGCAGCATTTCCGGGAATTCAATGAGCCTGAACCCCAAGCCCGTGCTTACCTTTTGAAGTGTTTCTCTGCTTCTTTCAGTCTTGATATAATGAGTGTGTGAGTGTGTGTGCATGTGCGTGTGTGTGTGTGTCACGAGCAGCGGTGGTTGGGGATCTCTACAGGACATACAAATGGGGTGACAACAGGAGAAGCAGAGGGGCTTTCTGCAGCGCGCTGAAAAGACGCGCAGCACCTGCTTCCTCTCGGTATCTGATCTCCGACGGAAACCAGAACCGATTTGGATCCCGGGGCCTGATCTTTGATGGCAAGGGCCGTGGGTTTACAATGGAGCCTCTTGCTGCTTTTAATGAAGTCTTTTGACGTTTCACCTGCTGCTTTCACTGGAGCTCTGGGAGAGCAGCAAATGAGTGGTGACTGGGGTTTGGTGGCGGGTCTCGAGGTCACGAGATGGCGGACCTGCGGTGCCGGCAGTCCCTGAATCTCCCCTCTGCTCAGCCTCACCCTTAGCTCCAGTGCCTTTTGTTCCGGGATCTCAGAATGCAGAGAACCGGGCCTGGGAAAGGCGGTCACCCGAACGCCAGGCACGCCGCCTGCTGCCGCGCAGTCTGTGCCACTGCGCCTCCCCGGAGCGGCCGGGGCCGCGGGGAGCGGTGCCACAGACGGGACCCCCTGAGGACGTGACCGCAGGCAGAAGCCGGGGACAGGCCCCTGCTGTGTCTATCCTGGGAGCACAATGAAGCGGGCAGAGTGGCACCGGGCCGCTCGGCATGGTGCATTTGCTCCCTGCGCTTTGCAGATGCCGGGCCAGGCCGGGCTGACACGCCGGCCTCCAGTCCCCAAAGCCCCGTCGCAGCAGCTGTGCTCACCTGGCTCTGCATCTCTGTGTGCTGTCCTCGGGGGGCCAGTGGGGTGTCCTCCCCAGACAGCCCATGGCCTTGGCACTGGCCCTCTGGGAAGCTGCCAAAGCCGGAGCATTGGAGCAGAGAGAGCACAAGGCATCTCTTTGCAGGGACACGGAAAGATCGCCCCATCTTCACACGGGGGAGTTAGTGCTGGAGGGGGAAGCACTAGAAGTGGGACGAGAAGTAGAGAGAACTACGGGGACCGGCGTCTTGGTCATTTTCTGGTGTGCAGGGTACCTCTTCCTTGCGATCCCACGGGGAACCTGGGAGAATTTGGTTTTCGGTACCTGTCCGGGCTCTACAGCCCTGAGGATGACACCAACACGCACGTAAATGGTGCGTGGGGAGCCTCGTGGCGCCAGTGAGACTGCCCTGTCTCAGACGTTACCCTGGGGATTCCTAAGAAGGGTGACACTCACATAGTGGTTGAGACAATAAAGCAACCAGTAGGGAACCAATCCCACAATCCCTTCCAGCTTTCGCCGAGTGTAATGTCATCATTACATGGTCTGCTCCGGGGGCGCGGGAGGGGCGAAGGCAGGCCCGAGCTCTGCCGGGGGTCCTGAGCGGTAGGCGGCTTCTTGTACCATCTGTGCTGTCGCAAAGCCTGCAGGCAAACAAATGCACTAAGGGCGGTGTCGCTCAAGCCTCCTGGGCCTGCTAGGTGTCCCCACCACACTCAGCTGCTGCCTTTGGGGAAAGGGAAGCGCTCTGGGGACCAAGTGAAAAGAACGGAAGTGTGTTTTGGAGGTCCAGCCCTCACCTTGCCTGATCGCAGAGAAAGGTGAGCTTCGTCTGGGACAGGTCGTCTGCACGGGAAAACGTTGTGGTTTGTGATCCGGACACCCTTCGGCCAGTCCCATCCAAGGTGCAAGGAAAACTATCGCTGGCCGTCTTCGATGTGCAAATGCTTTCATTTACCTGGCGTTTATTAAGCTCCTGCTACGTGCATATCGATGTGATCACTACTAGGACAGGTGAAGAGAAACGGTCCCTGACATTAAGTAGTGTACCGTGTAGTGGACACACACACACACACACACACACACACAGTATAGAGAAGTGAAAACGGGAATGTTAGCCTGAAGGTAGCCATTTCAAGGTTTCAAAAGGTATTACAGTTTTTGTGATAGACAGAGGCTGCTTTTATTTTTAAATGATAATTTTCCTTGAAAACAAATGTAATACTTGCTTAATAGTGTAGATGAAGTGGCAAAAATTCCTCCTAATCCTACTAGAGAAAAAATCACTATGAATGATGACACTTGGATGTCTCATATGAATCTCAAGTGCTACAAGCGTATCACTGAACGCTTAATCACACACACACACACTCTCACACACACACACACACACAACCCCTGGGCCACATCAGCACTGTCTCTTTGGCCCCGTCACAGCACCTCCCGAATGATACCACCATGGATATAGTTGTTTGAGGCAGAAACACCCAGGAGGACTCCATCTCCCTCTCCCCTAATATCCGATTATTCCCAAGTCTTTTCTATTCCAACCTCTAAAACATACGGCAACCTACCGATGTCCCTCTCTCGTCTCTGCCACACGGTAGCTCGAAGCCCCTCCTCGGCCGGACCCCTGAGCCAGCTTTCTGTCCTCAGGCCTCCCCATCCACTCTCGCCTCCTTCGCTCCATCCTGCGTACCCGTAGGGTTATTGCTTTTCTCATAGAGATTGGATCGAGCCGTTCTCCCGCACAGTAATAGCTTCGGTGGCTTCCAGCCGCACTTCGAATGAACTCCTGCCTCTGACCTCAGGCAGCCGAGGCTGTTCGGACCATCTGCATCGTCCTGCTGAAAACGACTGAAAAGGATGAATGATTTCACAAAGGTTCTTAAAAGCCTCAAAATACTGACCCTGTGGCATGAAATTAGGACATCAAAATCAATGTGAAATTAGGAATGCACAGTCAAGTAGGTCATTTTTTACCCTGGTGGTGTTTTCTGAGCTGGGTAAACTGATCACAGCCTCCTGGGTGGATGCAGACAGACTCAAATCCCCAAGCCTTTTAGAGTGGGGCACGTCATAGGGTACCTCCCGCCGCAGAGCTGCAGTGCCCAAGGGCTCCACCTGCAGGGCCAGCCACCCCACCCCAGGGGCCTCGAGGAAGATTTCTTTATCCTCGAGCAGCCTGGAGAAGACAAGATACCTCTCCCCTAGAAGTCATAAGCACAAAATGGTCTGGTAGGACATTTGTAGGCTAAATTCACTGAAAGGCACCTAAACAGCTGTAACTTTGCTTTATTTTATTGCCTATATATTTTCATAAATTGCTGGTTTTTCTTTATTGATTTGTAAACACTCTTTATATATAGGCCCTCAATGTCATATCCACAACTCTCGGAAATTTAGTTTTATGAATTCTATGTCAAAACTCATTTGGCTATACAACTCGCCCTGGACTGAGGTGAGGTTTTACCTGTCTCACTTAGTCTGACTAATCAATTGTTTGCTGCAGAAACGAGAATATAGTTGATTAGAGAATGCTGCCCCACAGTATATTGGTATTGTTTAATAATATCTAATAGATTCACAATATTAGCATTCCAAAAAAATTAAAAACCCAATGGATTCGGATGAGAAACTGAAAAGATTTGAGAAAAAAAATTTTTTTCTGATTAATGCTTCCCCTCCCCAATATATTCAAAGCAGAAAACCAGGAAAGAGGCAAAGTACAGTTTCTTTGTCTCCAGTGTCCAACCCAGATCTCACACCATTGGATTGTCACCCGCCCACGTTATGGCCATAGTTCTATGTGGAAGTCATTTCAAAATCCATGACGGATGGAGGTAGCCTGCCGGAACTTCTTTATTTGCAAATTCAAAGTTGGCAGCTGAGCCTGCTTACAGAATTGTGAGTCACAGGTGTCACTAATACAGAGATGTATTTCACACAATGGTTTTCTCACCTTCGTTACCTAACAAATCACGTGCTCGTGGGCACGACGTGTGAGACAACTTCGTGGAAGGCCTTCCCCCATCTGAGGCTGTGACGCGCCCTGGTTCCTCATCAGACGTTTATGGATCCGCGCTGTGCGGGTTCTGTTGTGCCCACCTGGAAGTCATTTGGGCCTAAGAAGGAGGGCGGGGCTCTAACTTAGTATTTTATCAGGTGGCTACCCAGTCGTCCCAGCCGGATTCACTGATAACCCATCTCCACTCCATTAATTTGAAATGTCATCGTCACAATACATTAAATTCTTAGGTATATTAGAATCTATTCCTGGGTTTTACCGTCTGTCCCTTTAATAAATCTATTTAGTTCAAAGGGAGCGCCAGGGCTCCACAGCGTTGTATTGGTCTCCGGAAGGTTCTATCAGGTTACGCTCCCGTCAGCCATGTACGAGGGGGTACCTGGTGTACCTTGTATATCAGTGTGTCTTGTCCCTCCAACCTTGACAACACTCAGGTCATCATACTTTGAACCCTCTTCCTTAGTACGCTTTGGTTTTATTTGCATTTTTATGACTATCAAGGCCGAACTAGGTTTTTTTTAAATTTATTGAACATTTATGTTTATTCTTTTGTAAATTAGCATTTTGTGCCTTTTCCCATATTTATAAGGGGGACATTCCACTTTTTCTTGATGCTAAGAGCATCCTTTAAACACCTTTGTCAGAGAGTCAGCTGATGTGAAGAACGAGGTTAGAAGAGCAGGCCGGGTGGAGATCATTCTATGTATCCTCCACGCTGTGTCCAAAGGCAGAGAGGTTTTTAGATGGGGAGGGGAAAGGAGATCGATGACAGCCCGTATGGATTAAACAGCAGTGTGGGTTACTGGTTCGTACCCCCTGTAGTTCACATGTTGAAGGCAATCCCACCCGCAGGGGCCCTTTGGGAGGTGATGCGCTCGTGAGGTGGAGCCCTCGTGGATGCGATCAGCGCCCTGAAAAGAGGAGACAGGAGACAGAGGGCTTGTTCTCTCTCTCATCTCTGCACACAGCAAGGCGACAGCCACCCGCACACCAGGAAGAGGGCTCCCACCCGAACCTGACCATGCTCGCACCCTGAACTTGGCCTCCAGAACTGAGGAATACGAGGGCTGTCCAGGAAAACATCCAGGCATTGTCAAGGTAACGAGGACAGTGGCGTGGCTGGATACTTTCCGGACAGCCCTCGTAATTTCTGCCCCTTGAGCCACCCAGTCGCTGGTGTTCTGTAATAATAGCCTGAAGGGACTAAGACAAGACCTCGCGGTTGCTCAGCACGTACGGACCAGTGCTCCCCAAGTTTCTGCCCGCTGCGTCTTCAGAACAACGCTGAGGTAGGCGCTGCCATCGTCTCCATTTCCCAGAGAGGAAAACTTGGCTGGGTGACTAACTTCCGACGTCGAAGTCCCATAACTAGAACATGACAGAGTCACAAGTAAAGCCAGCGCTGCCGCCAAAGCGGAGGCTCTTCATGTCCGAACATACTGAATTCCAGCAGGAAGGTCAGATCCAGCCCCAAGCCAGCCTGGGCGGTTGTCGAACTTGTCTGCAGTGGACTGGATTCCGTGTCGTGTGCGCGGCACCCCTGTTCTGCCTGCAGGGGGTCTGAGAGTTCGACCGCTGCACCCGCTGGGCCTGGCCCCGACTGGGAGCACCCCAAGCTTCAGACATGTCCCTAAACACTTCTTTTGCCCTCATCTAAATATACCTGGCCTTTGAACTGACAAGCCACCGCTTCTGCTAATTGGTTGAACCAGATTGGACAGGGATTGTAGCCCATGCCCGTGAATGAGGGTAGTGTTCACACGGAAGGAACAAGGAGCCAAGAGGAGGGGAGGAGGAAACACTGAGCGAAGGTGGCCCCGTAACCAGCATGAACCTGGGTTTCTAGGCAGCACGGACTCTCACCCTCGAACCCCGAGGAGAAAAGAAGTGCTGGCACCATGGGACACTGATGGAGGAAGGTGACCAGAGGAGCCCAGGGCCCCAGGCACCCTGCGTGTCCCCTGCCTGGCGTCGTGGTCTCACGGCCGCCTCCTCGCAGTGAGAGTCCCGCAAGGCCAAGAGCGGTGGCTCCGAGGCCTGTGGGAGGGAGGCTGTCCCTGGGGAGCCGTGCCTTCCTAGGGGACAATGCAAACCCGAGTGTTGGATTCAGACCTAAGGAAAGGCTCTTCGAGCCCCTCCAACTTGCCCCTGATGGAGCCGGAGCCATAAAAAAGGGCAAGAAAAGACTCCGATAACCTGCCTTCCTCTCCGCCTCTCAAATCCTCTGTCTCTGCAGGCGGTTCCCGTTTGCAGAAGACCTGCTTGTTCACCTCCCTGAGGGCTGGACCCGCACCTTGGACTTGAAAGACCCAGGCGAGGAGGCCCAACCCCGAAGGAGCGGGGCGCCTTCGCATTTCCGACCTCGGACTGTCCAGGAAGCGCAGGAGGTCGCGGGGCGGGCAGAGAAGAGGCAATCTGTGTATTTTTCAATTAGCAAAAATAATGAAATATTTTCAGAAATGTTTGCTTGAGGCTCCAGGTTTTCTCTCTAGATGTATTTTTCCCCTTTGATGCTGAGATGCTTGTGAGGGATGCACAAGACAAAGACCTGGAAGTCTCCAGTGTTAACGCGAGAGTCTGAAGGGGCTGGGCTCTGGGGCCCCCTCCAGCCCGACGCTCCCGTGGCTGCGTCTGGCTTTGTCTGAGTGATGAACTGCTCTCGGAATAGGGAATGAGAAAGGATTAATTACACTCAATTGAAGAAAAACGTTATTGAGAATCGCCCCTCAGCTGTGTCTTATTGCCATGCCTTGTGGCCCTGGGGGGGCCTGGGTATTTCAGGCTGTGGGAGTGTCACAGGGCCTCACACCTCTGAAATGGAGGTGTGCACTGTCCTCCCCTTTGCAGGGAGGGGACCGGGGCCCCGGGAGGCGCAGGGGCGCTCTGGAGTCCCGGGGGAGCCCAGGCCCCGCTCTGCCAGCTGGCGCTGTCTCTGCTGGACCTGTGCCCTCTCCCTGAGACACTCCCTGCTGAGAGTGGGGGATTGCCCCAAACCGCACTGCATTGGACAGACGCATTCAAAGCCTCCCGGTGCACACATGCTCGGGCCCACAGGTAGCTTCCCATGAAAAAAGCAAAAGCCCAAATGAAGCCCTCCTGTCGGTGATTCCAGAAGCGGACCGCCCCCTCCTCCCCCACCCCCCAGGGATCCACAAACACATTTTTAAATAACAACAGAAAATGGAGCACCTGGTGCTGTTAGCCGTGGCCGTGGGGGGCTGCGGGGAGCAGAAGAGGAGCCTGGTACGTTGCAACTATCCTGCCCAAGGGCTCACCGAGCGGCACTATTTACTTAGAAACCAGCGGGGGAAGGCATTGTTGGCTCTCAGTCCTGCGGTGCCCGTGGCTTCCCTCTTCGGGGAAAGCGCTTGCTTTCTCCTCCACTCCTCCCGAGCCTGAGATGCAAGCGATCAAAGCGGCCGGGCCTGGCCCCAGGACAGGAGGAAGCAGCAAAGGAGCCCGGCGGGGGCTTGGTCTCAGCCTGTCCGCCTCCTCTCCCATCTGGACAGCCGCGAAGACAGAGGAACTCAAAGGGAGTTGGGGCGCTGTCGCCTCGCCCCGCCTTGCCCCCCCCCCCCCCCCCCCCCCCCCCCCCCCCCCCCCCCCCCCCCCCCCCCCCCCCCCCCACCCCCCCCCCCCCCCCCCCCCCCCCCCC